>LBNU01033648.1:38276-49776 GCA_014162995.1 Artemisia annua
AGAGTGCTCGTATTAATTATATTGAAGTGTTTAAAGTGTGAATTACTTGTGTTCGTGTTCTTCTTAAGTTAATCATTATATTCCGCATAGTGATTAAGGTTACATACAAGTCAGCTTCTATACATTATTGTCTTGGTTTATCTAAGATAATAATTCTAGATCAATTGCTCAACTGGGATCAACAACAGACGAAAACATATGAAATCATATACAAAACAGACGAAAACATATAAATACTGATGGAAACGGAGAAAAACGTAAGAAAAATGACGAAAGCGTAAGAAAAACGGACGAAAACGTTTTAAAACGGATGAAAACGTATAAAAACAGCTGAAAACGTAAGAAAAAACAGATGAAAGCATATAAAAACGGATCAAAATGTATAAAAACGGATGAAAACGTATAAAAATAGATGAAAATGTATAAACATGGATGAAAATGGATAAACACGAATAAAAACAAAGGAAAACGTAAGAAAAACAGACAAAAAATGTATAAAACGGATAACAATGGAAGAAAAAAATAAAAACGTAAGAAAAACGGAATAAAACGTATAAAAACGGATGAAATGTAAGGAAAACGGAAGAAAACATTATAAAAAAAATTAGGGACTANTGGATAAACACGAATAAAAACAAAGGAAAACGTAAGAAAAACAGACAAAAAATGTATAAAACGGATAACAATGGAAGAAAAAAATAAAAACGTAAGAAAAACGGAATAAAACGTATAAAAACGGATGAAATGTAAGGAAAACGGAAGAAAACATTATAAAAAAAATTAGGGACTAAATTCGTTATAGCCCACAAACCACAAGGACCTTGCTTTTAAGGGTTTCTATGTCAATTCAGTTCCACTTAGGGCTGCAAACAAGTCAAGCTTTTATCAAGCAACTCGAGCTCGACCTCGAGCTTGACTCGATCGAGTCAAGATTTTATCAAGCTCAAGCCCAAAAAATAGCTTGAAACATATAATAAGCCAAGCTCAAGCTTTTGATAGCTCGGCTCGAGCTCCTATCAAGCTTTTTCGAGCTTTAATATCAATATATTTCCATTATAAATTTATATAACTAACTACGGATAATTTGAGTATTAACATAATTATAATGACTTACTTTGTAAATAATTGAACATGTATTCTATTGTCATTTAAACCTAGTTAATCCGAACGTTTTGTATCCTACCTTATGTATTCTTCACACTTCTTAGACTGTCGACTGTTATAGTGTTATATCATTTGTGTAAAACACTAGTGAGTTTGGCTATTATTGTTTAAGTTTGTTTTACTTTATACATATATTTATTGATGAGTTTGGCTATTAGATACAATGTTTTTATATACGTTCAAGCTTTTCAAGCCAAGCTCAAACTTTAATCAAATTTTTCAAGCCAAGCTCAAGCCTGGATGATTAAAGCTCGTCAAGCTATCAAGCCAAGCTCAAGCCTAACTTATAAATTTCAAGCCAAGCTCAAGCCCTGTTAAGCTCGAGCTCGGCTCGATTCGATTACACCCCTAGTTCCATTTGACGGTCAAACTAACGGAAATAGTGGTCAAGGGACCAAATCCGATACGGATTAGAACCACTAGGAGAGGATCCGTTAAAAAATGTTTATGGACTATTTTCGTTAAACCGACAGACCACAAGGACCATTTATGAAACTAACTCAAAATATTTAAAGGACAAATATTAGCTATTTGTTTTTTATTGATAAATACAGCTACGCTTTTATAATGAAGCGTCAATTGTTTAGCAAAACAGATCATACCATCGCAACAAAAATTTTATTATTTGTCAATAGAAACAGTCTTTTATGTGCTTTCGGCAAAGTTTTTGTTTCTTTACTTTTTATGATGTAACACTATCAATTCGAACACTAAACAACTGTAGTAAATTTGCCAAAACTATTTATGTAATATCAAAATTTTTGTTTATTAAAAGATAATAAAATGTTTGTCGCAATTATACAATTTTTTTACTGTCCACATTTAATAACGATGGATGTCGTTTATCTTTACAAGGTCAAACCGCGCTTAAACAAGTTTGTACATACAACCATATTTTTAATATTTTATACGAACCAAAAGCGTCATAGCCAAATGTTTTTAATAAAAACCAGATTTATAAACTTTTGCTTTATGTCATTTAAGTTAGCAAATAAAATACATTGTTAACATTTTTTGTGTGATAACTTAAAACATTTAGTGTAAAATGGGTTAGCTACAAATTAGGTTACAACACTATGTTCTTATGTAGTAAAAGAAATAATAATGAAGCAAGTTTTATATCGTATTTAACATCAAAACATATGAGAAACAATATTAATATATAGTTGATGAGAAATTTGATATAATAACGTAACACGTATCATGTGTGCATATAGCAACACCTACCTAGGCTAAATACATGTGTGACGTTTTCATTTTACACTCTTGATTGATGAATTTATTTAATTTTATTAATAAAATAGTATACAGTTGTACCAAGGTGTCACACATAACCATACTAGTTTTCATTTTTACTTGTTTTCTTATTGTTTGTTTTCAACAAAATTTATCCGTAGTTTTTTCATCAATACTTTTGTGTGTCTCATAAATACGGATCACTCATTATTTTTGTATTTTTATTTAAAACAATCACTTTTAACACTAACATAGTGAATTTTAATAAATGGTAAGAGATCGGTTACACATCAAAAATATTAAAAGTAAAAATATTAGCTATTTATCTTTTTCTTTTTTTTATATAAATAAATTCAGCAACGCTTAGTTTTAAAATTTTAATATAATGAACCGTTAGTCGTTTAGTAATACAAATTATACCATCGCGACGAACATTTTATTATTTTTCAACAGAAACAACCTTTTATATGCTTTCACAAAGTTTTTGTTTCTTTTTTTATGATTTCAGACTATCAGTTTGAACACTAAAGAACCGTAGTAAAATTGCCAAAACTATTTGTGTAATATCCAAATTTCTGTCTATTAAAAGATAATAAAATGTATATCGCGATCATACAACTTTAGTTAATTAAACAACTTTAGTTATACGTATACGAGATTGTAGCTAACCAAAAAATGAGTCTATTATTTGATAAAAAACCAAAAAATGAGTTAATTAAAAAACTTTAGTTATACGTATACAAGATTGTACATATATAAACGGTTCACGTTATTCCTATTTATGAAATTAAGTAAGGATATCAGCAAAATTCTTTTTCACTACCGCGTTTGAAGAAGATTGAGGTCATTTATTTTTACTAGGTCAAACCATGGGTAAACATGATTGTACATATAGCAATATATTTATTATTTTATACAAAAGTGTAATAGGAGGTTTTTAATATAAGAACACTTTATATCCTTTTGCTTTATGCCATTTAAATTAGCAAATAACATACGTTGTTAATATTTTTTAGTACGATAAGTTTAGACTTTTTGTGTGAAATGGATTTGATAATTGAGCTTCCAATTTGGTTACCACACTAAGTTTTTACGTGGAAAATGAAATAATAATAAAATAATTTTTATAGTGTATTAAATATCAAAACATATGAGATAAAAAAATAATAATATTAATATATAGTTGATGAGAAATTGCACATGTGTTTGTTTAGGATTAAGTATTTAATTGGAGGACCACATAAGTTGTTAGACTAAATGTAAAAATCGGGTTAAAAGCAAGTATGATTGGTTATAATATTTTGTTTTACAAATAAAATATTATTTAAAATGCTAAATTTTAGAGTTTCGTGCAACAAATATAAATATTAAATAGTTTATAATGTTTAAAACTTCAACAGGGTTATTAATTTAATCGATGTAAGTGTTAAAGAAACAAATTTTCATTAAAAACAATTTTTATCTAATAGGTTATAAAGTTGAGTTTCAAGCGACCAACATGAATTTTAAAGGCTTAAACTTTTTTTAAACTTAAATACGGAGTTCAATTGAATACTTAATCAGACTATCTAGTAATACATAGAGCCACAAAATCTATTAACAACAACTTATATGTAATGAAGTGCATGACAGGGGTCATTTTTCTAGTTTCATTACCTTTTTATCTGATGGATGTCTTTGTTAATTTTGATCTTTTTATGCTGGCATGTTATACTAGTTGTAAAAAGGGGTAAAATAACGGTCGGTCATTGTCAGCCGGACAAGAGGGTCGAATCCCAGTTGTTATACTCAATCAGGAGATGTTAATCACAAAAGAAGGAATTGGAGGAGTGGGTCGGTCAGCCGACCGTTTCATGTCACACACAAAAACAAAACTGTATGAGGCATGTGTGTGTATTTTCTTAACATATTATTGTTAGGCATATTTTTTATTGTGTCAGTCTCCATATAACACTAAGTTGGACACGAATTAGTATTGAAGAGAAAAAACTAAAATGACATGGGAGATGTAAGTCATTTGAAGTTTCTTATTACAACTAGTTTAGCCTAATAATTCTTTATCTTATATCAAAACAGATAATTGGGGGACAACGAAATGACTCATTATCTCATATAAAAACACATAATGCAGGGACCACATAAGTTGTTAGAGTGCTTGGTGTGGACAGAACAAATAACCTATTATTTGTCTGTCACCTCAGCGCCACATCATCAGTGTACCAAATAGCACACCAAAAACTAAAACCCCTCCTTAGGAAAAAACCCGATAACACGTTCTTCTTCCCATTATTTTGTTCTTTTATTTTATTTAAAACAAACACTTAGTGGTAGGTAGCGGTGATGAGTGGTGGTGGTGGTGGTAGGTGTTCGTGATGGTGGATGGTGGATGGTGGGGGTAGGTGGTGGTGATGGCAGTTGGTGGTGGTGGTGATGGTGGTGTTGTCGGGTGGTGGTGGTGGTGGTAGGTGGTGGTGGTTATGTATTGAGGACCAACGCAATTATTTATGTATTTGGGACTAACTGAGTTTATGTGTTAGGGACCAATGGTGAAATTTTTTATTGTATTGGGGACTAATATTGCTTAATTACCGGGTAATGTAATTAGTCATATGGTTATTTTTGAAAGTAGAATAGTCATATTGGACCTTTTGAAAGTATGTTAGTCATATTAGCACAAACTGAAAAGCACATTAGTCATTTTTGACTTTTACCCTTAATATTAATACATATTTGATGAGAAATTTGATATAATGTTGTAATACGTGTCAAGTGTGCGTATAGCAACACCTACGTAGGCTAAATGTACGAGTGGCGTTTTTAGTTTACACTCTTGATTGATGGATTTATATGATTTTACTAATACAATAGTGTACAGTTGGACCAAGTTGATGTTTAAATGTCACACAGTCATACTAATTTTGTTTTTACTTGTTTTCTTATTGTTTCTTTTCAACAAAATTTATTCGTATTTTTTTTATCAAAACTTTGTGTTTCTTATAAATATGGATCGCTCATTTATTTTCGCATTTTGATTTAAAACCATCACTTTATCACTAACATAGCGAATTGTAATAAATGGTAAGAGATTGGTTAAACATCAAAAATATTAGAGTTAATTTCATAAATGGTCCTTGTGGTTTGTCGAGTTTAACGGAAATAGTCCTTAAACTTTTTTTTAACGGATGTTTTCCCTGTGGTTTTGACCCGTATCGGTTTGTTCCCTTAACCACTATTTTCTTTAGTATGACTGTCAAGTGGAACTTAAAAGCAAGGACCTTGTGGTTTGTGGGTTATAACGAATTTAGTCCCTAATTTTTTTTATTATGTTTTCGTCCGTTTTTTTTACATTTTCATCCGTTTTTATACATTTTCGTCCGTTCTTCTTACGTTTTAAAACGTTTTTTTCCGGTCTCATCCGTTTTATACGTTTTCCTCCGTTTTTCTTAGATTTTCCAATGTTTTTATCCGTGTTTATCTGTTTTCGTCCGTGTTAATACGTTTTTGTCCGTTTTATACGTTTTCATCCATTTTTATACGTTTTCGTCCATTTTTCTTCGTTCTTATCCGTTTTATACGTTTTGCCCATTTTATATGCTTTTTTACGTTTTCATCCGTTTTTCTTACGTTTTTGTCCACTTTTCTTTCATTTTAACTGTTTTCATCCATTTTGTTAGTACAAATAATGTCAAACCCGTTATTCGCGTTATTCGATCTTCTTGTGTTTTGATAATCACAAAATATAAAGACATGTTACGTAAACTTACGGTTAATAAGTTTTTAATCGAGGAAACTCGTTTCTTCTATGTAGCTACTACAACGTCACTTCAGGTATGAACAAACTTTATGCCATCATTAGTAAAGTGCTCAAAGAATTTTATTTTCCCTAAACTTACATTATTAAGTTTGACAAAAGATTTTCACAAAAGTATTTTTGTGTTTTTAAAGAAATGTTTTATTAAGAAAATAAATTCAAATTCAAACTTATAACAGCTATTTTCCCCCCAAAACAGTTGAGTTTTCACCAGATAAGTTATCACCGCGTCAGGAAAAAAATGGGAGCGGTTGTCCGGACGGTCCCTCAAAGTGGCTGGCGGTCCCTTAGTGATAAAGGACCATCGCCTATTTAAGGGACCGTCTGGCTCTCTCCTATCGTGTATAAATACTGAACTATTCCACTTCAGAAAATAACGTTTCACACACACAAAAACTTTCTGTTTTATTTTTCTTTCATCTTTGATCACTATAACATGTCGGTATATGTTTATAAGTTATTTCCTCTTCCTCCAAGTGCAAGAGAAGAACTCTCGACATAGATGAAGAGTCGAGATGTTATAGGTGTCCACACGCAAACGTAANAAAACTTTCTGTTTTATTTTTCTTTCATCTTTGATCACTATAACATGTCGGTATATGTTTATAAGTTATTTCCTCTTCCTCCAAGTGCAAGAGAAGAACTCTCGACATAGATGAAGAGTCGAGATGTTATAGGTGTCCACACGCAAACGTAACAAGTGTTACGGTGATAGGTTCTGTAAATAATGTCAATGTTTTCCGACTTGTGTGTGAGTCGAGGATGGGGATATTTGTGTGAACTTGGATGGTGATGTAGATCCAAGAAGTCTTGTAATTAGATTTTTTCATGTATTTGTTGTGAAGAGAGTGATGTCCTAGTGTGTAGGTTAGGACTTAGTTGATTCATTGTGTGAAGACTTGGATCGGGTGATGATCCATGTAAGTCTTGTGTGAAGGCTTGGTTCGGGTGAAGAACCAAGTGTGTCTATGTGTGAAAGCTTGGTTCGGGTGAAGAACCAAGTGTGTCAATTGTGTGAAGGCTTGGATTGGGTGAAGATCCAAGTTGGACAAGAGTGCTTGTTCCTGTGGCCACGTGAGCCTTGGAGTAGATTGGTTCTAGCTACGATTAGAACTCGACATTCCGCTTAGTGTCGTTAAACTTCGTGTAAGCTTGTGTACGGATTGCTCCGCCTGAAGGAGTGTGTTGATATAGTGATTGATAACTCTCGAGTGTCGTACTCGGGGAGTGGAGTAGGACGAAGAGTGAGCTTCGTGCCGAACCACTATAACAAGTAGAATTCGATATCTTGGTTCGTGTGGTACGCGTCTCTTGGTTGTGTTCTTTCCTTACTCTTTACTTTACTTGTTTATTTATGTTTGTTAGTAGTTAATTTGATATCACATAACAAGTAGAATTCGACAAGTTTGCAGAAGAATATTAACCGGACCTAAAAACGGCGAAACGTTTTAGCAACTAAAAAGAAACGGTGAAACTATTCAACCCCCCCCCCCCTTCTAGTTTCTTCAATTGGTATCAGAACCAGGTTATCAAGATCTTTAGAGTATACTGTACTTTAAAACTTGAATCGATCTATGGAGTCTGAAAGGTATCTAGAAGGGATCTATTTGAATGAGTCACCATTTTTCGAAAATGAAAATTTTGCCATTTGGAAAAATGAATTTGAAAGTTATGTGAAATCAATTAATCATGATCTTTGGCATGTCATTTCATTTGATACTTTTTTATCAATGAGAATAGATTTTAAAATCAAAATTTCATAAGAGAATTTTGCTAAACATTGAAGCACAAATGTTGGTTTATAAAACTTTGCCTAAAATTGGTTTTGATAAAACTATTTTATGTCATGTGGCAAATGATATGTGATAAAATACTTTAAACTTTCATCAAGGAAATGTTCAAGCCAAAGATGATGAAAATATGTTGTTAGAAAGATACTTAGCTTAAGTAGATTCATGTACTACTAGTTTGAACGTTTTTGTTGTAGGTAATGTTGCCGACAAGAATCACACAAACAACCTAGTTGATGTACCAATCTACAAGTCTTGAAGTAATGATCGTTAAAGAAGACAATCTAGATGCCAAGATAGCTAGAGACCAAGACAATGTGCGTCTAGAATGTGCTACTATTCAAGAGGATGATTCGCCAAGTGAGTTTCATCATGTTTTGCATCACCTACAACACATGTTATGAAATGTGTTATTAAGGATAGCTAGAGGCCAAGGTAAGTTCTCTTATAATCTTGACTATTATGCATGCTATTTGTATGTTTGCTATATGCTTACATGATTATGTGATTTATAATTACTCGCCTGCATGCTAGATAATACTTATATGCTAGTATGTGCTATATGCTTTGTGAGTATTATACGTTTTGTCTAAATGCTTATCCTTCTTTGGATTCAAGCAATTTATTCGGAAAAATAATGGTCTTACCACAACCATTATTTATAACAAATTGAGCGTCAATCAATCATTATAGACGATACACACTTGATTCACTCTTTCTCCTTTCTCTAATTCTCGTCTATGAGTTTTATTGTAACTTACATGATTGACTTCTAGCCTTCTCGACGCAAGCTTCGTTCTTGAACCTCACTTAACTCTTTACCATTTACACTTCTTCTGTTTCGACTCAAAATCCACTTTTATTCAAGTGTATCTAGTCTTTCCCTTTTCTTCTGTCTCGACTCTACTCCATACCCATTCCTTAGCCTACTCGTGCGTATTGAGTTAATCCCGTGTCTTAAAATACAAAGAGGTTATGTTTTAAAACGATTTAAAATCAAAGATTTTTCATATGACCAAAACACCAAAAACCGGCAAAATCCTCACACCTACTGACCACGGTCGCTTATCGATTGGCGGTCCCTTATCGNTCTTCTGTTTCGACTCAAAATCCACTTTTATTCAAGTGTATCTAGTCTTTCCCTTTTCTTCTGTCTCGACTCTACTCCATACCCATTCCTTAGCCTACTCGTGCGTATTGAGTTAATCCCGTGTCTTAAAATACAAAGAGGTTATGTTTTAAAACGATTTAAAATCAAAGATTTTTCATATGACCAAAACACCAAAAACCGGCAAAATCCTCACACCTACTGACCACGGTCGCTTATCGATTGGCGGTCCCTTATCGATAAAGGACCGTCCAGCATTTCTGCATATGCCCCATTTTCTTACTGCATAACATTCAAAACCAAACCAAACACTCCCCTTTGCTGCAAAAGTGACGAAAATCGACCTTATACCCCCAAAGTCTCACTCACCCATTATCAAATTAATTCAAGATTTTCAATTTCAAGATCATCAATCACTTGTATTCAATAATCACTCTATTGTAAGTTAATCTCTTCAATTCCATATAATTAATTCGCTATTGAATTATTAGGGTTTATAGGAACATAAAATTAAAAGTGGGGATTCTCATTTTTTTTACAAAATTAACAACAATTGAAAGCAAATCTAAACAATGTAGCACTAATAATACTCGAATTAACAAACGAATTAATTTAATTTGTGAATTTTAAAAATGGGTCAAAAATGAAATCATCTCCAATCCGATTTTAATGTTGTTAATCTTACTTAATCACGTAACAAAAATGTAGTTATACATTGTTAATACATGTCCGAAACGTTTTCATAACCATGCAACGATATGAATCAGGATTCACAAAATAAAAATATATTATGGGGATGTTTGGGATAAATGCAAAATTATGGTCTAGATAGCCTAATGCTAATTTCATATTGGTACAACCTTGCTACACATATTTGATCATAATATTCATCACATAGTTAATACAAATCAAAAAAGTTTTCATAAGAAGGAGTCTAAAGTATAGCTGATATAAGTATGTCAAATTATGATAACTATATTAAAAGTAGCTCTAATACTTCATTTATTTGTTTCATAGGTATAATTATGCCACACACCTATTTCATAATTATACACATATTTGATCATGATGTTCATCACATAGTTAATACAAATCAAAAACGTTTTCATAATAAGGAGTCTAAAGTATAGCTGATATAAGTATGTCAAATTATGATAACTATATTAAAAGTTGTTAGGAATACGATTTTTGTATAAGAAAGATTCGGTCACCCCCAATATGATTAAGCATTTTTTAGCTCGTAGTATTTATAATAGTTAGTAAAACGAAGATTAGAAGTAGTTAGTATTCGCGGAAGAAGGACGGGTTTTTACACACTATATACCTGATCCGCAGCCCAAGTGGCAAAAACTCATGTACATATAAATACCCTCTCCATCGTTGGAGAGGGTGAGCCTTCCTTAATCTACTTTATTTTTTTTGGTTTCACTCTCTCTCTAAGGTTCCACTCTCTCTCTCTCTTTCTCTCTCTAAAATCTCATCTTCTTCTTCCTTTCATTCTTTCTTTCTTTCTTCTTCTTCATTAGATCCATAACCACAAAGAACCATATATGATATAAGTTATTAAGTATCCTACAATTGGTATCAAGAGCCAAGGTTTCATTCTGGGACTTGTTCTACTCGGATTTTAGTTTGGCTTCTTTGTGGTTTTCTTGTTGGTTCGATATATAGTTGTGGTATTATCATGATGTGAACTTTATTTATGGTTTTAGTTGATAAAAGGTAGTACTTTCGGGCTTAGAATGGTGTTTTCAGCATACCTTTGGTGATTAGAGGACTTATTTTACATACTTTGGTCAAAGTTTTTGCATTTTCGAGCTACTGCTTTTGTGTTATTCTTGACAGCGGTTTGGTCTATATTCTTCACAGCGGTTTGTGGTGTTTTTTTTAACTTTTCGGGAAAAAGACAAAAGATTATGATGGTGACTGTTTTGTCTCGTCTGCAGCGGTTAGCTACTATCTCTAGCGGTTCCTTTGGTCCAGCGGGTTGCTTATATTAGCATTTAGTCCCAACTCTAGGTAGCGGTTAATTTTTGTATCCCAGCGGTTAACTCGTTTTATAGCGGTTAGTTTAGTTGTCAGAGGTTAGTTTCATAAGTTAGCGGTTACCTTGTTGTTCCAGCAGTTAGTGCTTTATAGCGGTTAGTCAATTAGATAGCGGTTAGCACTATAGTCAGCGGTTAGCAAAGAAGAGATATACAGATCGAGACAACAAGTTTAACCCTAATCTAATCAATACTTAGCACTATCATTCACCATGACTCATTGAACCTCTGCTTTACATCATTAGTCCATGAATCTAGAAGATAATAGAAACCGAAAAGGAAAAGAAGCTACTTACAGTCATCACTTTTATCTACAACAAAACAATAACCACTACTCTTGTATCCC
>LBNU01033650.1:3526-36930 GCA_014162995.1 Artemisia annua
TCACTGAAAGGTCAGAATATGTTTAATGAATCTCTTCAGGTTTATTATGTTACATATGTATCTGAATCTAACTATGTGCAGGATGATGATGTTGCTTGGTGGGTTGACTCTGGAGCAACTGTTCATGTGTGCAAAGATAGATGCTGGTTCAAGACTTATGAGTCACTGAATGATGGATCTATTTTTCACATGGGAAATGAGTCAACAGCCTTGGTGCATGGTCGTGGTTGTGTAGATCTTAATTTTAGTTCTGGAAAGATTGTAACTTTGTTTAATGTTATTCATGTTCTTGATATAAGGAAAAACTTGGTTTCAAGTAGTGTTTTGAATAATCATGGATATAAACAAGTTATTGAATCTGATAAGTTTATTTTGTCTAAACATGGTGTTTTTATTGGTTTTGGCTATTTGTGTAATCAAATGTTCAGGCTTAATATTGTTAATAATATTGTTAATAATATTGTTAATTCAGCCTTTATGTCAACCTCTGAAATGAATGACTTTACCCTTTGGCATGCAAGACTTGGCCATGTACATTATAAAAGGATGCAAGATATGTCTAAGGCTGGGTTAATCCCAGCTTTTGACATGGACACTGAAAAGTGTAAAACTTGCATGTTGACCAAAATCACTAAGAAACCTTTTCAGGGTGTAAAACGTGAGACTGAGCTCTTGGAGCTTATACACAGTGACCTGTGTGATTTGCATGCCACTCCCTCTTTGGGGAACAAGAAGTACGTTGTGACATTTATTGATGATGCTTCTAGGTTTTGTTATGTCTATCTGTTACATACCAAAGATGAAGCATTAGATAAATTCAAAGTATTTAAAACTGAAGTTGAATTGCAACTTGGGTCCTTGATCAAAAGATTCAGGACTGATAGGGGAGGTGAATACATGGATCCTTTGTATTTTCAGTCTGATGGTATAATCCATGAAACGACTGCCCCCTATACTCCTCAGCAAAATGGTATTTCTGAAAGGAAAAACAGGGTACTGAAGGAGATGGTTAACTCCATGTTGTCCTATTCAGGACTGAGTCAAGGGTTCTGGGGTGAAGCTATGTTAACAGCTTGCTATTTACTAAATAGGGTTCCCAATAAAAGGAACAAGGTTACCCCTTATAAACTCTGGACTAAAAATAAACCCAACCGGAATTACCTCAGGGTATGGGGTTGTAGGGCTGTTGTAAGACTCCCTGATCCTAAGTTGAAAACTTTGGGTGAAAGAGGCATTGAATGCATCTTTGTTGGATATGCTGAGCATTCCAAGGCTTATAGGTTCTATGTTATTGAACCTAATGAATATGTTTCAATTAACTCAATAATTGAATCAAGGGATGCACTATTTGATGAGAATAGATTCTCATCAGTCCCTAGACCAAGTCACAGGATTCCAAATGGAACTGATGACATTGGTGTATCAGGGGTCCCTGAGAAGGTCACTGATGAGGTTGTGGTTCAACAACCTGAACCTGAGCTCAGAAAGAGCAAAAGGGTCAGGACTCCAAAGTCATTTGGACCTGAGTTTCAATTATATCTAGTTGAAGGTACAAGGAGTGAGGTCTCTGACCAATACTCCTATTGCTTCATTGTTGAGGATGACCCCAAAACATTTGAAGAAGCAATGAAGTCCCAGGATGTTGCTTTCTGGAAAGAAGCAATAAATGATGAAATTGATTCCATCATGGGCAACAACACTTGGGTGTTGGTTGATCTACCACCAGGTTGCAAACCTCTAGGTTGCAAATGGATTTTCAAAAGGAAAATGAAGGTAGATGGAACTATTGAAAAGTTCAAGGCAAGGCTGGTCATTCAGGGCTTTAAACAAAAGTCAGGAATAGACTATTTTGATACTTATGCCCCTGTGGCACGTATCAGTACCATAAGATTGCTGATTGCTTTGGCATCAATTCACAATCTGATTATACATCAGATGGATGTGAAGACAGCTTTCTTGAATGGTGAATTGGATGAGGAGGTTTACATGAACCAACCTCAGGGCTTCATCATGCCTGGCAATGAAAACAAGGTGTGCAAACTGATTAAGTCCTTATATGGACTGAAACAGGCACCTAAGCAATGGCATCAAAAGTTTGATGAAGTGGTTTTGTCTAGTGGTTATGTTCTTAACCAAGCTGACAAATGTGTATATAGCAAATTTGATGAATCTGGTAAAGGAGTCATCATTTGCCTATATGTTGATGACATGTTGATCTTTGGAACTGACCAAAATCAAGTTGACCTGACAAAGGAATTTTTGTCATCAAGGTTCTCCATGAAGGACATGGGGGAGGCTGATGTTATCCTTGGTATAAGGATTAAACATGAAAGCAATGGTATATCAATTTCTCAGTCTCATTACATTGAGAAGGTACTGAAGAAATTTAATTGCTTTGATTGTACTCCAGTGAGTACTCCTATGGATACAACTGAGAAGCTGATGCCTAATACTGGCAAAGCTGTATCTCAACTTGAGTATTCTAGGGTAATTGGCTGCCTGATGTATGCCATGACTTGTACAAGGCCTGATATTGCTTTTGCAGTGGGAAAATTGAGCAGGTATACTAGTAATCCTAGTGCTCAACACTGGCAAGCAATTCAGAGGGTACTGAAGTATTTGAAGAGAACTATGGATTATAGTCTCTCATATACTGGTTATCCATCAGTGTTGGAAGGTTACACTGATGCAAGTTGGATCAGTAACACTGAAGACAATTCGTCTACCAGTGGCTGGGTATTCCTACTTGGTGGAGGTGCAATTTCTTGGGCATCCAAGAAGCAAACTTGCATTACCAGTTCAACAATGGAATCTGAATTTGTGGCTTTAGCAGCTGCTGGTAAAGAAGCTGAATGGTTGAAAAACTTGCTTCTTGAGATTCCATTGTGGCCTAAACCTATGGCACCCATTTCTATCCGGTGTGATAGTGCTGCTACATTGGCAAAGGCTTATAGCCAGATGTACAATGGGAAGTCTAGACACCTAGGTGTCAGGCATAGCATGATTCGTGAGCTTATCATGAATGGGGTGATATCTATAGAGTTTGTAAGATCTCAACAGAACTTAGCTGATCACTTGACGAAGGGTTTGGCTAGAGACTTGGTTTTAAAGTCTGCTAAAGGGATGGGTTTAAAGTCCAACTTAGTAACTGAATGCTAAGACACCCAACTCCCTCCTAAGGAAACTTGGGAGTTGAGTTCAATGTGGAAAGCTGAAAATTCAGGGTACTGGAGCACATGTTTTACAAGCATCCCAAGGTTGTGCTCAGAACCTGCTGAAAAGGAGGATGAAGTATTTACTTCTCAATGGTTAATTTCTTTGAAAAAGTGCTAAGCAGGAGCATGAATAAAGAGGAACCACCTATGTAAATGTTGAAGTTTTGCCGCTTCAGGAAGCTATGGACTTTTAGCTTTTACAACATTTATGAATCGGATATAGACACATGGCTTTTATAAGTGTCAGGAGTGTTTAAGTGTTTGGAAATTTATGTGTATTTTATCTTCAGGTATTCAAATGGGTTGAAGGGTTCAATTCTTAGAACACCCTGATTCTCGAATATTTGAACGTGTAATGTACTAAGATGGAAATTCAATCCTCAGGATATTTTCGTTTATGCATATGTTTGTTTAATGTTTGAATTTCATGCAAAGGAAGTGAACTAAATTTGAAGAGGATTGTTGGAAAATTTAGTGCACTTGAGGGATCAAATCATACTTGGAGATGGGTTTGGAGGTACGGAGTGTACACCCATCAAGTCCCTGATTACCCTGACTCAATAGTGGTTAGTAGAGATGATATACAACAGTACTTTGTCAAAGTACTGCTGTGCTTGTCAAAGTACTGCTGTGCTTATCAAACTACTGCTGTGCTTGTCAAAGTACTGATGTGCTAGTTAAAGTACTGCTCTACTAGTCAAATTCCTGCTATGTAACTGATTTGACCTATTCAAATGACAGTTATACCAATACTTATGACCACGTTTAATTGGTCATGTAACCACTATCTTTGGCTATAATGGGGGCAATTATGTGGAGATTAATGGGCCGATTAATTCTCATAATTCCATTTGACTAGCCATGAGTATTTTCCTATAAATAGGAAATCAAATAATGCATGATAGAAAAAGCAGAAAACAAAAACACTAAAACACAAAGGGTTATTGATTTGTGCCTAAATCAATAACAACATTTGGTCTTATCCCAAGTAGATATTCGTGATACCCAGGCATTAGGGTCGAATAGTTTACTTTGGAAAGTGATAACACGATTCCAATTGATATCAAGTAACCATTAATTTGGTACGTAGTTAGGCTATTGATTATCTTACCCTGTTCTGGGCTTCCAACCACCAACGGTGTTTTACAAGAGTTCTCAAGAAAAGCATGATCCAAGTTTGGGAATGTGTTATGCGTCAAAAAAGAAAAGTAAAATATTATGATAATAATATTTCATGAGTGTAGCAAGTAATTTAATTGAGGAAATGTGATGAAATTATGTGAAAAGATCCCCAAATGGTTTTTAGATTGGCCCCCTACCATTTTCTTATATTTTGAGTGCATGCTATTTATGTTTAGTTCAATTTAGAGGATGAAGCAAAATATAACGTGCACGTAGAGGTGGCAAAACGGGCGGGCACGGGCTAGAACGGACACGGGCTAAATCGGGCACGGGCTAAACGGTCACGTATTATACAAATCGCTTTATATAGACGAAATAAATTTCTTAAACGTTATACTTCATTTATATTTAAAAAATTAAATATATTATATATGCCACCTCATAGACGCGTAATTAAATATATTAAATGACGAAATAAATTTCACACAAAAAGGGTAACATACTTTAATCTGATTTATATTTTGGGTAATAAAACCATATATGCCACCTCATAAACGCGTAATTTATTGGGTTTGCTAATGGGTGCCTATCGGACACCTTATAAAATGTAAAAATGCATTTAACGTACAGTTAATACACTCTAGATTTCTTTTTTCAATAAAAGATGCATTTAATAGACATTAATTTAACTTTTAAATTACTAAAATTAAATGTGATTTTTCACTTAATACATTCAAACTTTCCATTCATTTACATCTTAAAAATGTCCAGTGGGCACCGGTTATCAAATCCCTTCTTATATATAGACACCTTCACACACCTGATACAAGTCGTTCAAGCTATAGTGAGATGGATAAGCAAGTATCGAGTGGAAAACTGAGCGAATTTTTCAGAAAGGGGAAGCCCTTTTTTGCTGTAATTTTTTTGCAGCTTGGGCTTTCGGGAATGGATATCATTTCCAAAGTTGCTCTGAATGAAGGGATGAGCATTTATGTATTCGTGGTTTACCGGCATGCAGTTGCTACTATTGTCATGGCCCCTTTCGCCATTGTTCTAGACAAGTACATCTCTCTCTAACACACACAAACATACATCTAAATTTATTCTTGTATATCCACAAGTCTATATGTACTTTTGTCTTAAATTTTACTCATCATTATCTTTGTAACAGGAATATAAGGCCGAGGATGACAAAGTCAATCTTTATCAAGCTTATGCTACTAGCACTGTGGACGTATAGTCTGGCCCGCGCCCAGACAATGGGCCAGACCCGGCAGACACCGGCCCACTCTACGCCTAAACCTTAATCCATGCCTTATAAATACATGGCTGGAATCCCCTTATTCATTATCTCATAACAGGTTACCCTAAACCTAACTCATATATGCTACATCGCATCGATGACTAACTTGACCGTCGGAGGTGGATCCTGGGGCTACGGCCTCGGGTCCACTCCTAACGGGTTCTCTTTGTTGACAGGTCTACCTAGGGCTCGAGAAGACGACAAACGGCCCAGTGAGAGTCGTCGAATACAGCCCGCGCCAGATTATGCATCAACAAGTGGCGCCATCCGTGGGACCACTACGATAAGTTTTGTGCTCTCACATCACCGGAAAGCAACCATTGAGTTCAAAAGCCGGTACCTCTTTACCAATATATTTTTTAATCGTATACCTATCTGCTAGTGCACGACACACAGATAAAATAATAATAATAATAATAATATACGATGTTCATTAAATGCACAACGCAATGCGTACTGTTTTATTAATATACATCCTGGTACCATGCGTACTGTTTTGCAACGTGGACTAGGCCAGACACCTTATCATGCGTACTGTTTTATTAATATCTATCCATGAATAAGTCAACTTTGACATATCTAAAATATGTTGTGCATATCGTTAATAAGATATCCCAACAACTTTTAAAAAAAGAGATATCCTAATATCTTTTAAATATTTAAAAGATTTTACATAAATCTTCTAACTTGGTAAACAAGATTTTACCTATAGCCATGCGCCAAGTCCGCACGATCGGACCTACTTTATATTTTAGACGCGAACAACGCAGTCACGATAAATCTACCCGCTTTAGGCCATGCATACGAAATCTTCGCAGATTGGCGCCCTGAGCGCACTGTTACATACAGGCACCACGATGCTAAGTCGATCGCCATGAGCGCACGCAGACAAAAGCCGTGGTCAACTGCGATCATCCTCAAACGTTAGAGTCTATGCGGTCACGATACATCTATCTGTGTTTGTGCGTGCGAAAAAAACTATTAGTCGCGGTTACGGTACATCCATCCGCGCCATTGTTTTTATAAAAAAGAAAAAGAAAAAATTAATCGCCATGAGCGCACTATAGATTAGCTATGTGCTACTTTTTTTTATATGTAGTTATAAAACCTTACGATAGGTGTAATTCGCACAACGAAAATTTCTTTTATATGCTATGTGCTATACTATGCTTCACGCTATTTATATTTTACTTCATTAAGTTTTATATGTTGCGACTCGCGGCATATACTTCTAATATTTGCATTAAGTGTTTTCAGGATTTGCATAACTAAGTTTAATGCTCCTACACGAGTAGCACCATCAAACTTGGAGGGCTACCAGGGTACATAATACCACTGTTTGCGCACATCGTGCGCAAGTATATTTGGAAGCAGATTGTACGTAAGAGGTATTGCAAGCCCAGTACAAAGACGAATTTAAATATTCGCACCATCTTGTCGCAGGGGAGACGTCCTCTGTCGGTTATAAAGACGAATGTTATGTTCGCACCTCTGTCGCAGAAGCACGTCTTCTGTCGCACCATGCTACATCGCTACTGGTACAAAAGGTACGCCCTTACCCAGGATGCAACATACGAGATCCACCTTCACCATTGTGAGACAATCACAATCGCATTCCCAGTGCGCACTGTCGCATTTGCGCTGCGCAGTATAGTCCATCCCATGTGCGCACAAGTTGCGCACACATGGGTCATGCCGTCTTGGTTGATTGGGCCTACGCGGCCGTGATCAGAACGTAAGTCTAGCATAACATAGCCACGCACTATGTCACACTAGACTTGGGGGGCTTGTGGACGTATAGTCTGGCCCGCGCCCAGACAATGGGCCAGACCCGGCAGACACCGGCCCACTCTACGCCTAAACCTTAATCCATGCCTTATAAATACATGGCTGGAATCCCCTTATTCATTATCTCATAACAGGTTACCCTAAACCTAACTCATATATGCTACATCGCATCGATGACTAACTTGACCGTCGGAGGTGGATCCCGGGGCTACGGCCTCGGGTCCACTCCTAACGGGTTCTCTTTGTTGACAGGTCTACCTAGGGCTCGAGAAGACGACAAACGGCCCAGTGAGAGTCGTCGAATACAGCCCGCGCCAGATTATGCATCAACAAGCACTATTGGAGTAAGTTTTTTTCTCGATAATACGCAGAATAAGTATTAGTCATCATATGTAACGGTTACATAATGATGTTTTGTTTCTTGTTTTGCAGGCCGGTTATCGGCCAGATTTTGTATTTCTATGGGGAGAAAACCACAACAGCCACATTTACAGTTTCAATCTGCAATATTCTTCCTGCTATAACTTTTGTCATGGCAATCATTCTAAGGTAAAGAAGAAACAACATCTAACATGCACACAAAAAAATACTATTACCAATGGAACTAAAGAGACTGACAAAATCCTTCATTAGACTTCTACTTTGAATATTAAAATAATTAAAATTAAATATAGTGGATGAATTAGAACAAAGATTAATTATATAAGCTTCTTAGAATTAATTTTAATAAGTTGGCGATTTTGGTTGACTCAGGCTTGAGGTGGTGAACTTAAAGAGTATCCGTAGCCAGGCCAAAGTCATTGGAACAATTACAACAGTTGGAGGAGCCATTCTTATGACGCTGGTTAAAGGCCCTTTGTTAACAAAAGGAAGAACTACCAGTAACGATGTAAACAACGGGGAAGATCTCAGTCATTCCATCAAAGGTGCTCTTATGGTCACCATTGGAATCTTTAGTTGGTCTTGCTTCACGATTCTGCAAGTAAGATTCCCTTTCCAAACTAGCCAATTATACCGCCTCAGAATGTAGACGTGTTTATTAATTAAGTATTATTAACCTCCCTTTAGTCATATTATTAATTGATGTGTGTTTTTAATGTGTAGGCAATTACACTAAAAACTTATCCAGCTGAGCTCTCTCTAACTGCTTGGATATGCTTGTTGGGAACTGTTGAGGGAGCAATAGTGGCACTAGTGATGAAGAGGGGTAATACAGCCGTATGGGCGATAAAGTGGGACATGACACTTTTAGCAACACTATACAGTGTAAGCGATCTGATTTCTATTAGATTTTCTTTCATAAGTTGCATAAATATCACCCACAAAAGTAAACACTGGCAGCACGATAATCCTGCATCCTTATGTCAAAAATAACACAAGCATGCCTTGCCAAAAAAGTATAAGAAGTATATAAAATGATAACTAAAGGTGGCAATCTCGAACAATTTATATATGAATGGGTCAATTTGGGTTACAAGATATCCCTAACAGATCGTGCTGGTAAAATAAAATAGTACAACAGGAAACACGTCAGAAATAGCCCAAATTGCAGTTCTAACGCCTACAACCTCCCGAAATATATTCAACAGCTCAAACTTTCTGGATGTTTATGCAGGGCATAATATGTTCAGGTCTCGCTTACTACATTCAAGGACTAATAATGAAAGACAGGGGTGCTGTTTTTGTGACTGCATTCGGTCCTCTTAGCATGATATTTGTAGCTATCATGGGTTCCATTTTTCTTGCTGAAAATACATATCTTGGAAGGTAAAATAAATTCCTAGTTCTTAATCAT
The DNA here is from genome assembly GCA_014162995.1 of Artemisia annua. Classification (NCBI taxonomy): domain Eukaryota; kingdom Viridiplantae; phylum Streptophyta; class Magnoliopsida; order Asterales; family Asteraceae; genus Artemisia; species Artemisia annua. The sequence continues at coordinate 12,750 of LBNU01033650.1, forward strand.
TTACCAAAAACATGAACAAAATGTGACAGCTTTTATATTTTTCTTGCAGGGTTCTTGGAGCAATTGTCATACTTGCAGGGCTCTACCTAGTTGTCTGGGGTAAAAGCAAAGATGAAAAGCTTCCAACCCTATCTGTTGAACAGGATATAGCACAACAAAAGCAAATAATGGGTAAAGAATGTGACGAGAATAACTGTCACAAGGTCATCACCATCTAAGCATCAGACGACGATGACGACGTAGTAGGTGACAGACGCTGTGATAAGGTATCGGAGTTCTCGGATTCAACATGAATGACATCTGCTTGAGTAGCCACTAGAAGTGATTGTGTAATGATATTATAACTTGATATAGATCGGATATGATTATGAAGTGGTTTGAAGTATCTCGGTTATATGTTGTTATCTTGGTTGATTTTACTTTGTCATCTCGGTTACAAGTTGTTGCTATTTCGGTTGATTAAGTTGTTATTTATCTTGGTTGTTTACTAAATAGCCCTGTTTAAGAGCTAAAAATGAATAAGAAGCTAGTGTACAATGTCACACCATTGAACATAATATCGTATTCAACCAGAGATTCTTGTTTTCCTGATGTATCTATAAGTCTTGAATAAGTTGATGTGGCTGCAGGTTTGATTACAGAAACCATCGGCCTCTTCCAAAGCTACTTAAGGCATACTTTCTGCATAATAGGGATACTTACTGAGGGCTAGTACAATGAAATTATTAGGAATGAGTGTCCTAAGTAGAATGTTACTCATGCATGCTATAACTTGAACTACCTGGAAAATCAGTTCTCTATCATGTGACAGTTTTTCCTTTTTCCTTCCCATATATCCGCTTCAGCTCACGGAGTAGCAGCTAGGAATGAATCTAAAGAAATGAGAAAGAGGTATGATCATGAAGATGAATCAATTCTTAATGCCACAAGAACATATAACAAAACGATATAGGATTTCCGAAACATATTGCATCGCAAATAATTAAACATTGTACCTTTCCAGTCCGAAACATTTTTGGTTGATTGGTGATCCAGCAATTGTCTGATCTGAATCACGTCAAACAACACATTCTGGGGAGTATTTCTCAGTTCTTGAACAACCTCGTAAATTGTCTTTCCGCTGTCAAAGTAAATATGATTATTTGGTGCTTCGTTTTGCAACCAGCATGACGCTCAAATGCATAAGCATTAATAGCCTTAAAATGTCAAATGCTTGTTGGTTAGGTGGGAAACATGATTTCAGAATGTATTCTATAAGTAAGACCGTATGCAACAAGCTCACCTTTGAAAATATACACAATTGACAGCCACAGAGGTGGGTCGCACCTTTGATGACAGCACAGAGTTCCTTCTACCATGCATATGAAATTATGAATTAATACATATGACAAAAAAAATAGTATAACCTAAAAGAAGCTCACGACAGTTAGCATCTACCTCTCTTGACCATGCAACATACTTCAGAAGAACACCATTCAGCATACCAGTTGATAACAGACTTCTGACATTTGAAGCGAAAATTGTTCAGAGTAGAATTTTCAGTGGCTTTTTGTTCCTTTCTCTTTGTAATAGGATCTAGAGCGTCAGATACTTGTACTCTGCTAACAAAGGAACCACTAATAGATTCAGACAAACCGTTCTCGTCTGATCTTTAAAGTGAAGGCTGTCCCATTAAAAAGTCATAATTGCATACAAGCCTTCCTGAAGAGCTAATGTTGTCTGCATCTTCATTTAATCCACCAAACGAGATGATATTGTTTCCAATGTTCCCAAATGAATGTATCATGGATAAAACAGTGCTATCAGTTAGGCTAATTGATGTTCTAATATAGTCCACCAAACCTTAAGCGTTTTTTTTAATTGATATTGTATTGCTAACCTTATCCATCAGTAAAGCATTAGTATGTTCGTGAAAAGCATTAATATTTTTGTTGCTTTCATCCTCTTTGACGAAGGATTGAGTCAACGTTGTAATACTACTATTGTTCCTACCGACAGATGGATCAACTGATATGGAACCACTATTCTCCCTATATGAGAGATCCATTGGCATCTCACTCGTATCCTCCATGTTATAAGGCTCGCTCATTGACATAAAAATGTTATCCCCCTTATTGAAAGTGTCAGATGTCATTTCCTCAGTCAAAAGTGATCCCTGGTGTTACAACTCATCATCAGCCTTGCTATAGGCATCTTCTGTGGAATATGGATGTGCACGTCCCAAAGATACAGCGATAAAATCTTCAGCATCCTTGACTTGATTGACTTTGACTTTCCTGATCCCACCATAACTAATACCTGATCTCGATTCTACCAGCGGATGAGATATGGATAGTCCAAATGTGGAATCAATCCCAAATGGATCAGCAATAACCTTCCTTCTCCCATAACCATATTCCCTACGCCAATTGATGGAAGGCTCTTGTCACCAAAGCTGGCGGTGCTTGGTGTTTGATAGAAGTAGGGAAATCAGTTCCGAGATGGATCTGATATATTTTATTATGCAAAGGAGAAAAACTAGTCCATAGAGTGGACAACTCTCCACCTAAGAATGATAATAAATTCAACCTATCTAACTTCAACTCACTTGGATATATTTATAGTCATATATCCCAAGGAATCAGTTATTTGCATAAACTAAATAAAAGGGATAAACACACTACAACAAAATAGCCAACTTTTCACACTTATTAAAGCATATTTTCACACTATAAAGTGTGTGGAATTAAAAAGTTCACACTTAGCTTGTGTGTGAACGATATTGGTGTAGCAAATAATTTCACACTTTTAAGTGTGAAGATTTATAAAAAGTTCACTCTTTGAAGTGTGATGATTTTGAAGCAATTCTTCACACTTTCAAGTGTGATGATTTTAAAACAATCCTTCACACTTCTAAGTGTGAGCTTTTAGTTCTTCACACTTTTAAGTGTGATGATTTTAAACAATTCTTCACACTTTTTTAAGTGTGAGCTTTTAATTCTTCGCACTTTTAAGTGTGATGAATTCAAATAATTCACTACAAGAAAATTGACTTTAGTGACTACGGGGCTTTTGTCACTAACATTCAATAATCATCACTAATTTAGTGACAGTTATTGTCGCTGCTAGTCGTTACTATAGCTTCGTCACTAATTATATTAGCGACAACATACAAAACTCGACATGACACAATTCTGAGACAAAAGATCAATATAAAAAATATATATATATAAAGTGAAATCTGCATAAAATCTAGCTTTTCTTATTGAAGCGCTAGTAGTACGTGTGTGTGAGAACGAAGTGTTGGCATACCTTTGCCAACGTGATCTTGCCCTATCGACTTCCCTAGTCGATCCTTATATTCCCTCTCCTAGGGTTTATAGTTCTCCTTCTTGGAAGCTTTTGAGGTACGCATTTCCTTTTATGTTTTGGTTAGTTATTTACTTGTATTTGATTTATTTCCGCTGCGTACTCTTAGATGTTTATGTGTTTAGTTGTTTTATATTATTCACAAATTCCAACATCAACAACCCAGGATTAATTACCACGTGTCCAAACAGCGCGCATAACATCCACGTGTGTTACTTGGCGTGAGTTACCTGTGATACGAATAATTCTTAAATACCATTTAACACCGCTCGGTTTAAGTCTACTATGAGTTTTTGAGATAGGTATTATAATTTGAAGCAGCACCTCAACCAAATGTGAGGCGACCATCATTTAACAGTATATTCAGTAACCTAATAATTGTAAAATCTGAAAACATGTAAACATTTTATTGATACTTAAATAAGTCAATACAAGCATGGAAAATAAGTGACTTTGTGAAACAATGAATAAAGAAAAGCAGACACTCAAATTTATTGGTTGCTTCCATCAGCTCAAAGCGAGTATACAATTATGCGGCCATGATGGTAAAAATGGTCTGAACCACGGTAAGACCAAACAGAATGATTGCAGCAACTAGTGCAATGGCACTCCATGGATTACTGAAATATACGCGTCTCAGCCATGCAATAGTATTAGGCCAATAACCATTGTAGTACGTATCCATTCGTTTGAACTCATTGGTATAATAGAAATCTGTGACAAACATGTTTTTGCATATCTTGTTGATCATATCTGCAGCCTCTTGGTTTGAGCCGAGGTTGTTGACAAGGACTTTTGATTCTACCAGTTTAGCAATATCCTCTTGACTATCAATAAGCTTATCCATGGCATGTGCATATGATGTAAAGTAATAACGATCTTGAGGGAACGATTGCTCATAAGCAATAAAGTTCCTTAAAATTAGCTCAGTGAAATCTTCAATAACCAGGGTTGGCATTAGAAGAGTAGGCTTCCAAAACCAGGGTAAACATGCAAAAAGAGATAATTGAAATTTAATGGTCATTGACAAAACATCCTCTTGGTGAGGCTTAAAGTTCACCCCAGATCTATCCAGTTCTACTATCGAGTGGAATGCTGTATCCTCTATTCGCTCTTCATCTACAGGCTTTGATGCCTTAGCGTCAGCGTGTATAGGATTTGATGACTTGGCAGCTTGCTCTTCATCTACAGGCTTTGATGCCTCAGCGTCAGCGTGTATAGGATTTGATGACTTGGCAGCTTGCTCTTCATCAGCTACAAGATGGTAGCGTTTGTGCAGATAGCCAAGAACATGAGCAGGATTTTTTATTTTTTCTTTTGAAAGGTGAACATGAGCAGGAGTTGAATCTGAGACGACATCTGTGGTTGAAATTTTTTCAGGCAAATCTGAGTCGACATCTATGGTTAAGATTTTTTCAGGCAAATGTGAGTCAACATCTGTGGTTGAATTTTTTCCACGGAATAGCTTAATGTAGGGTGCCAAATATGTATCGAGAACTTGGCTAAGAGTGACAGACCCTTTCTCACGAAAAATGTAGGGTGCCAAGCAGTCAAACAAATCTCGAAGAACAACGAAAGGGACTTGGTTTTCTAGCAACATCAGATCCATGGCAATACGAACGTTTTGCATCTTATTTGGAATAACCGAATCTTCGTCTTCATGATTGATACAGAATTCAAGTATGAAACAACCATCCATAACCATCATCCTGGCAAGCTCAACGTCACTGCAGTTCTTGATCATATCACCATAAGATTCTCTGATTTGGGGTATTAAAGTGTTTACCTTTAGCAGACATGCTTCTAATGTTTTCTTCGGCGTGGAATCATGACAACGATGTAATAGGTCATTAAGATAACATTCTTTCAGCCATTGAAATTCTTTCAACTTTGGATCTTCTCTATGTATAGGTCCTATAGAGACCAGCTGAGGGTCGAATGGACTTTTGCTAGGATCTCTAAGAATTCTAGAAACCTTGCAAATAGATGGACGTTGGTTGCCACGATTTTGTCCACTTTTTGCACAAACCTAGACATCATTATCACTACAACAAAATAGCCAACTTTTCACACTTATTAAAGCATATTTTCACACTATAAAGTGTGTGGAATTAAAAAGTTCACACTTAGCTTGTGTGTGAACGATATTGGTGTAGCAAATAATTTCACACTTTTAAGTGTGAAGATTTATAAAAAGTTCACTCTTTGAAGTGTGATGATTTTGAAGCAATTCTTCACACTTTCAAGTGTGATGATTTTAAAACAATCCTTCATACTTTTAAGTGTGAGCTTTTAATTCTTCACACTTTTAAGTGTGATGATTTTAAACAATTCTTCACACTTTTTTAAGTGTGAGCTTTTAATTCTTCGCACTTTTAAGTGTGATGAATTCAAATAATTCACTACAAGAAAATTGCCTTTAGTGACTACGGGGCTTTTGTCACTAACAGTCAATAATCATCACTAATTTAGTGACAGTTATTGTCGCTGCTAGTCGTTACTATAGCTTCGTCACTAATTATATTAGCGACAACATACAAAACTCGACATGACACAATTCTGAGACAAAAAATCAATATAAAAAAAATATATATATAAAGTGAAATCTGCATACAATTCTGGAACAAGTTTTCACTTTCAAACATAATACGCAAAATCCATAAAATCACTTAAACTATCCAACTGTCACTTCTAATTCAAAGCAACAACGAAGAACAATAATTTTTCTAGAACAAATTATAAAGTCTGGAGCAACATCATTTTGTACTAGTCTTGATAATCCAAAACTCAGGAGCAATCCGTGAAACATACCTGTCAAAGAAATTATATTTGAAACCATAATCTTATAAAGAAACGGGTAAAACGGTTAAAGAAACCAACATCATTTTGTTGGTCATGGTGACATTGCTGCAAGCAGTGTGGTCTTCAGTTCATTGATTTCTTTGACCAATTTGTTATTCTCAGCATTACCACTCTCTATCTCGATAGCCAAAGCTGCGTTTGACATAAACTTCAACATGAGTATCTTCAAACAAGTCATGGGGCTTATAATTACAACAAAATTATAACCATCAAATTTATCGTAATCATTCAAATTCTCTCTGCTTGCAAAGAATGCGAGTTTCTGTAAGATTTACTCAGTACACAACTACACATTTCTCCTCGTAGCTACTCTTTTTACTGCAAAAAGGACATTCTTACTTAGCCTTACCTTTCTAACAGGTTCCTATATTTTGTATCTATTTTCATTACTTTTGTAGGCACCCTAAATTCTAACAATATGACTATAAAGCTAATGAAACATTGTTTAAACAGGCTTTCAAACAATGATTAAAACAATTTCTCAATGATTTAAATAGCGCAATCCTCAACGAGTAAAACATTTTCATTCACATACCTAAAATTTTAGACAAAGAAAACTCAACTGGTTTTTCAAGCTAACAACCAAAGCAGCATTGGACTAATGGGCATAAATTCACGATAGAGTACCAACAAAAGGTATTGCAAAAGTGTACCCATACAAGACCACCAACAACTTAAATTGAATCTAAGTTAACCCCTTCTCTGATTTGGATCCTACAACTTTAGAAGTGAGCAATATCAAAAATATCTAACTGTTCTTGCATACCAATTGGTTTCTGGCTAGATGGCAGCAAAGCAGCTCATCACTCTTCCCAAAAACTATTAAGGTCATGTCTCTTTGGAAACACCTATCCAATTTTCTATTTAAAAAGACACATAATAACTCTACATTGTCCTAAATATCATTCTAATTGATACTTAGCAAAAGATAACACCTTGCAGACCTTTTAACTATATGAACGTTTACCACATCTTTATTAAGATGATATACATTACTCGTTAATACATATTAGTTTCTTATACTTTAACTCTTACCACAAGTAAACAGGTAAACATTGGGTCGAACTAGAATCGGGTTAAACAGTTAATAATATAATCTTGGGTCGTGTAGAACAAACCTACTAACTCACATTTTAATAGTTTTAAACTGTTTTTTAAAATAAGTATGTTACCTTGTTAATAAAATAATGCACCTAGTTTTTAGTGTGCTAGATACAATGAACCTGCATATTATATAATGTTCCAAAAAGGAGTTTGTGCATACCATGAACCTGCAAGGATGGCAACAAACTCCTTCCCTTGTAGCATCAGAAGGTAGTATTTTGCTATCTGTGCGCCCTCGAGAACACCCTGATACAGGACATCTCATAGCTTCCTTTATGACTTGTCAGCTTACACATAATCTTTGACATCAAACAATATGAGTTAGTACTTTTTCACTCACTATATTACCTAAACTCATCAACCTACTAACTAATTATAAATCACGCACATTTTCCGCATACAGACTTGAATCGCAACCAATAGGGATTATTGCAACCCATCGCACTTCAAGAGTGGCTCCATCCCTGATTATTGCAATATCAATGTATATAGAGTTACCAGTTACTAAAAGCATAAGATAAGGAAAAAAAGGTTAAAAGTACTTGTATACTAGAGAAAATAAATTCAAACAATACCTTTAATTATGATTAGAAAGGTGTCCGAACAAGCTATAATTGCTCCATAAACACATCAGTATCTCACATTCACAACACGATATATCAGGGGTCCAACTTCGTACCTTTCTGGTACAAACCATATATGAGTCCTCATTAGTTCCTGAATATATCCACAATATGAATGTATTTTATTATACGTTCTATTCTACTTGGAGTACTTACAAAACACATGAAAAACGTAAACAACAAAGTTAAAACCAAAATGTACCTCCAAGTCACTAGGTGTCGAGCAACTGAAAAAGAACGCCTACTTCTCACGTTGTCATATGACCATTACCCTTAGCATCATTCTGCCTCTCATGGTTCTATTAACTAACACCACCTGAAAAAACATAACTAACACGATAACATAAGTAATGGGATTTGGATGCCTAGAAACTGACATCGGACACCTACGGCTAATCATATCAGACTTCACACCAACAATCATCTACTACTAGTTTTTCATTATCAACTTCACTACAACAACAGTTATGGAAATAAGAAGCATATTTCAACTACTTTGACAATCATCATCAATTCATTATCAACCTCACTATCACAAGATCATCTAACCGAATTTCATCGCATCCAAAACTAATTAACTAATTCGTCTAAAAAAGACATACATAAAATACAAAACTAAGGCAAAATTTAACAATTTGCATCGACCTGTATAACTGTTCCGCGTCCGAAAATAAAAGCGGGGCAGGAAAGTAGAATTATTAGTTTATTGCACTACACCGTGCTAATAATTAACTCCCTAATTTCAAGACATAACACAAACAATTAGGTTGAAATCAAAATTTCTCACTTCTGATCATCAAGCTTGTTCAGCTCATCAACAATCTTAACCCGCATATCATCAAGCACCTTCTGATCAATCTCCAATTCAATAATACGCCACTCGCGCCTAAGTTTTCATACAATTCAATAAAATAATTAGATTTTCAAACCCTAAAATTAGTACTGAATCGAACAGAGATGATCGATTGATGATGGTAAATCAGAAATTAACCTTATATACGTCTCTGAAACGGAGACGATGGCGGTGATCTTGACGGTGATGATGGTTATGCAATGGTGATCTTGACGGTGATCTTGTGAGGGTGACGGTGTGACGACGGCGATGAAGGCATGACGACGGATATCTCGACGTCGCAACGGTGATGACGACGGTGATCTTGACGGTGATGACGGTGGCGGTGCGACGCCAACGATCGTCTGCTAGGGTTTCATTTTATTGTTTGAGATATTTATGAAAAGGGGGAGTAGTGAATTACAGAGTATTTATTTTGTAAAATAAAACCTTTAAAGTGTGTGAACTTATTCCAACTATATTTATGAAACTGTATTTGTTCACATTTTAGAGCGTGAAGTGTTCTTATATTTATTCACACTTGAAAGTGTGAAGACATTATACCTAAATTACTTCACGCACTTAAGTGTGAGCTTTTTTTCTCACATTTTAAAGTGTGAAGTTTTTGTGACGCTTGATGCTTATCACACTTTTAAGTGCGAATAATTTTTACACACTTATAGGTGTGAATATCTTGAAAATTAAAGTTCACAATGTATAAAGTGTGAAGAAAAAAGTGTGTACAAATGACCAATTTGTTGTAGTGTATGTTATATTAAATTAGCTATTAATCACCAACACACAACAGTTATAAATAATAAATTTTAACCTAATTACAAAATTAAGCATTATTCCCTTATAAAATGAACTAATAATCACTAATTCACTATAACATACACAGTTACACTCAGTAATAATATCATTTAACCTAATTACACATAACCGATAATCATAGTTACACAGTAAAAACTATATTGTAACCTAATTACAAAACTGAACATTATTCGCGTAAAATTAACTACTACTTATCTCACTAACACACACACAAAGTAAAATTAAATTAAAACCTGAAAGAAAAATTAAACACTAACAGATAAAACTAACCGAAAATCACTACCTCAACACACAGTAAAAACAAGATTTTAACCTAATTAAGAAAGTAAACAAATAAAATTAATTAGAATGATTAAAAATTAAATATACCTCGAGTTCTTTGACTAGTCCAACACGGTCCTCCATACTCAAACCTGCACAGGACGACACAATTAAATTTAAATAAAATGAGAAAAAATAAGGTAGGGTATGAAGATGAGATGTGACTGACAGTACCTTGGCTGGTGGCTTCCGGTAACGAGGCGGTGATGTCTAGCGGTTGGTTGTTGTTGTTGTTGCTCATTGTGTGTGTGTGTGTGTGTGTGTGTGTGTGTGATGAGGGTTAAGTTCAAGTAAAACTCTCTTATATAGTGGTAAAAATGATCACTGGACACCATAAAAGCTTGCCATGTGCCCAACTGTATGATGGTGACATCCGAATTTTAATGGTGGTTAACATTTTTCTTGACAAGTTTTTGAAAATAAATGCTGCAAGAGTACTAAACATGTTAAAGGTGGAGTTTTTTTACCAACTACTGGTAATTGTTTTAAAAAAACTTATTTACCGTAGTTTGTTTAATAATATTGACTATTTTATAGTGTTTCCTTTTATATATCCACTTTTTTGAATCAATCTTGATGCGATCGATCAATGAAACAAAATGAAGACTCTTATGTTGGTGTAAGTCATCCTCGATGCCTTTTTGGTCATATTTTATGCCTTTTTTTTTTCTTTCTTTTTGTAACTTAGTTTGTCAAAGTGTATGTTGGTTCTATGTTTTTATTTCATCATGTGAGCATGAGGAATGATCACACAGAGGCTACGTTATTCCTATGTGGCATCGAAACAATGCAATAACGCACATTAATACCATTTCCACCATGTGCTGCGTTGCAACTTGAGTTACCAGGCTAACGTGCGTTGTAACGCAATACTCAACATTTAATGAGTTTTAAAAACAAACCCCCACTTTGTAAATGCTTCAAACGGCTAGTTTTGTGGGAAAAGAAAAAAAATAGAAGTTACCGTTTAATGTAAACGGCTATATTCTTTCAAAAAAAAAAATTCAACCTATATAAATAAAAAACAACTAGAAGTGTATACAACATATTCTCACAAGCAAAAAAAAAAAAAAAAAAAAAAAAAAAAAAAAAAAAAAAAAAAAAAAAAAAAAAAAAAAAAAAAAAAAAAATCATATACTCATATTCTCACAAAAACAAAACCATGTCGGGACGAGACGAACCATGTTTTTTAAACTTGATGGGTTTTGTAAATGCTAACGCTAACCCGAACGTCGGGTCTTCTTCGAATCCTAACCCACTTGCTCACTTGACACTCGAACAACAACAACAATTGTTGTATATGTGGCAACAAAATAACGTGGAGCAATAAACGCCGCCAACACCACAAACCCAATTCTCACAAGCGGCGTCTGTGGAACCCGAAGCTACGTCTCCACGAAAATCCAAACGTGGGGGTAAACGTATTGCAAAAAAAGGCAAAAACTAACCGACGAGGTGTATGATGAAAAAATCCGACGTGAGCGAGACTACATTACGTTGGACACTGAAAGAGGAAGTTTTGCTTGCCGTGCTGAGGATAGGAATGTTGGAGTTTCTCAAAAGGGCATCACTTTTTGGTATAAGGTTATGAACGAGTTCAACCGGCAAAATTTTCAAGTTCGTAACAAAGATATGCTAACAAGCAAGTGGCATACGTGAAAGCAAATTGCCAAAAGTTTCTAGCGGTTTACAAACGTGCTGTACGTTTGAGAAAAAGTGGTGAAAGTAAAGTGGATGATATGAGGCACACTAGACAAATGTATCGTGACGAGCATAAAGGTATTCCTTTTGCTCAAGACGAAGCGTGGTTAATTTTGAAGAAGTGTCCAAAATGGGACACGCCGGCACTGATTGACTTAACCAGAGACATCCCCGGTCAAAGCAACCAAGAGCTATTTGGTGATGATGTACGTCCACGTCCTACCGGGAAACCAAGGAATGCCAAAAAAACAAAGTTCGATACATCGACTAGCACCGGTGGAAGTGCGTCAAGCAACTTGGAATCTATGACAACCAAACTTCGACTTAGACGGGAAGCAGCCCAAATGGCGTACGACGCGACTAGAATGAAAGACGAGACGGCTACGCGTTTGAAAGAATTTAAATTTCTCTGTATGTAAATGAGTGAAATCGATCCGGAGGAGGCGTATTTCATCAAAATGGGAAAACAAAGAATCAAAGATAAATATAAGTTGCAACATTCGCCAACCGATCCGCTAACCGACTAGTTTAAATTATCTACTTATCGTATTTTATTTAGTATGTTTCATTTCGTAATTTCATTTATGTTGTTTTTTTTTAATTGTAATGTTTTTATTTCATATTGTAATGTTTAGTTTTATTAATGAAATGTTTGAATGTTTAATAAATGAATTTGTTGAGGGTAGAATTTGTAAATTTATATAAAGTGGTGTTATTTGGTGTTATGATTTTCTGGTGTTTTTTGGTGTTATGTTAGTAGGTGTTGAGATGACGTGGCACTAGGTTATTTCATAACTTGAGTTATGGTTCCTCATGCTCTTAGTGTAGGATTTTAGTTTTGTTTGGATCATTGTTGGTCTTTATGTATTTTTATTTTGAACTTTTGGGTCCCTTCCTCCTTTTAATTTGCTTGATTAATATGGGTGGGATGCCTTTTCTTTGTATGTTGTTTCTTTTGTGGATTCTATGTTATTGTTGCTTTTCTAAAAAGGAATTGCTTACTTAATATACTCACTACATTACATGTCAATACCTTACTTTATATCAAACAGGAATAAAAAAGAAGAAGATATAGCTACTAAAACTACTAAAGAGCCACTACAAGAAAAATCGCTTTTAGTGACGACTCATATCTCATCACTAACAGCATAATGATTATAAATTATTGAATTCGAGAAATGAACAAAATGAATGAAAGTGTGAATTCCATTAACTAAAAATGATGATACAATACAATATTTATACTAGAATTACAAAAGTCAAATATAAAAGTCAAACTAACTAGCAAAGTTATTCTACACTATGCTACATTCTATTATAGTAAACCAAGCTCTTTCTCAATGTAATCAGCATCTTATGTTGACTGAATCTTCTTGTAGATAACACTGTAGCATTGCCTTCTTGAGTAGTAGGGTGTGTCTTTGTAGAACTGCTAGCTTCTTTATCCCCCCCTCCACAAGTTGGCACTGTGTATTGATCACAATTGCTCAACTTGGACAAACAGTTATAGTGTAGAAATTTTCTTAAACCTTTAGTGAGGATGTCAGTAATTTGAGCTTAAGAAGAGACAAACAAAGGCTTGATTTGACCATTCCTAATCTTGTCTCTGACAAAGTGACAATCAATTTCAATATGCTTTATTCTTGCATGTTGAACTAGATTATTAGCAAGGGCAATAGTAGATGAGTTGTCACGCATGACAAGTGATGGTGTGGATATCTGAACTCCTAGGTCATTGAGCAAACATTTAAGCCAAGAAACCTCACAAGTACAATATGCTAATGACCTATATTCTGCTTCTATTGAGGACCTTGAGACCACACATTGCTTCTTAGATATAGGACATTTGCCTAGAAAGATGGCAAAGCCATAGACTGACCTCCTTGTGGTTGAGCAACTAGCCCAATCACTGTCACAGTATGCAAGTAAATCAAGATTGTTTGAGGCTGGAAAGAAGATACCTTGTCCTGGACATGATTTGATGTATCTTAGTACCCTTTGTAAGGCTGCAAAGTTAGGAGTTCTTGGACAATGAGAGTATTAACTCAAGGCTTGAGCTGCAAATGCCAAATCAGGTCTAATAATGGTAAGATAGATCAGCTTGCCAACAATAGTTCTGTATAGTGTAGGATCACGAAGCTCTTCTTCATCTTTGTCATTTAACTTGATGATTGGATCCATTGGGGTTGCAACTGGTTTGACATCCAAAGTGTCTGCATACTTGAGTAGATCTAAGGCATATTTCCTTTGACACATGGTGAGCCCAAATGAGTTTCATAGAATCTCTATACCCAAGTAATAGTGTAAAGGACCCAAATTTTTGATGCTGAACTTTGTGTGAAGTTGATCCTTGACAAACTTGAGGAATGCAGGGTCTTTGCCAGTTAATAAAACATCATCAACATATACTAACAGTGATGTGAGTGAACCTTGGTGATTGATTGTGAATAAAGAAGTGTCCACATAGCTATGTTTGAAGCCTAGACTCAATAAGAATGTAGTTAACTTTTCAAACCACTGCCTATCGGCTTGTTTGAGGCCATATAGTGATTTGTTGAGCTTGTAAACTGTGTTGGGTGGTAAGTTCTTGTTGCAGCCCTGTGGAACAGTCATATAGACTTCTTCATTGAGATCTCCATGGAGGAAAGTATTGTTGACATCTAGTTGTTGTATCTCTCATCCATTATGAATAGTAATAGCAATCAAGGTTCTCACTGTAGGCATTTTAACAATTAGAGCAAAGGTTTCAGTATAATCTATACCCTCTTTTTGATGAAATCCTTTGGCTACAAGCCTAGCTTTGTATCTTTCTATACTACCATCATCCCTTAGTTTGATTTTGAAGACCCATTTGCTTCCAATTGGTGTCTTGCCAGGGGGTAAGGTTGTATAGGTCCATGTGTTGTTTTGTCTCCAATGCTTTGACCTCCTTTTCCATGGCATCAACCCAATTCTGATCTTTGGCAGCTTGGGCATATGACTGTGGTTCTTTGACAACATCTGTACTTAGTATGAATGTGAGTGTTTTAGGTGTGAGATTGATGTAGTTGATGTAGTGAGAGTGGTATTATTTGTGCTTAAATTGAGTGTTTTTGACTAGTGATGGAGGTAATTTGCATTGAAAGTCTTTGAGTTTTGTAGGTAAAGTTTTGGTTCTTGTGGATGTTCTTGGAGGTGGTGGTGGTATAGATGTGTTTGATGAAGATATTGGTGAAGGTGTTGGAACTGGTTGAGGTGATGGAGAAGTTGGTGCATGTGAGGTAGTGTTGGATGTGTCAGGTGTGGTTAAAGGGAGTTTGGAAGAGTGAATTGTTGCCTTCTTGACTGGTAGCTTCTGATGGAGTTGGTGTAGTGTTGTGAGTTGGTGGTGCTTGAGTGTTTGAAGGTGAATTTGGAGGATGTATAGTTGAATATTGAAGTGGTGATTCAAATGGGTCAGGTGGGGTGTTGGGTTTAACTTTATGGTAAGGAAAAATGGACTCATCAAAGATCACATTCCTGCTGATGATTATCTTTTGTGTGTGTGGATCATGGGGAGTGTATCCTTTTTGATTTTGTGGATATCCAATTAATAGAGTTGGTGTAAATTTTGGTCCAAATTTGTCTATGGTGTGAGTGTATACATTTGCTTGACAACCTATGACTTTGAGGTGTTCAAGGTTGGGTGGTGTGTTGTACAACATTTCATATGGACTTTTGTAGTTAAGGAATTTAGAAGGGAGCCTGTTTATGAGATATGTGGAGGTGAGAATGCAGTAGCCCCATAAATGGTAGGAAATTTTGCTTGAAAGTATAAGGACCTTGCCATTTCCAAAAGATGCATGTGTTTTCTCTCAACTCTAGCATTTTGCTGAGGTGTGTAGGGACATGAGGTTTGGTGTATAATGCCATGTGTTTGGGTAAAAGTTTTGAATGCTTAATTTAGAAATTCAGTCCCATTATCACTTCTAATGGTTTTGATCTTTGTTTGGAACTGTGTATTGACATATGAATTGAATATTTGAACTGTGGTACAAACATGATGTTTACTTGGAAGGAAATAAGTCCATGTTATCCTTGAAAAATCATCCACTATAGTGAGAAAGTATGCACATTTATTCATTGTTGGGTTTCTATATGGACCCCATACATTAAGAAAAAGGGTTGACTACATTTGAACTACTGGTTGGAAAAGGTAAAAGATGTTGTTTGGACAGAGGATAAATTGTGCATTTTGATTCAGAATTACAATGAAAAAGTGGTGAAATAGACTTGATTTTCTTCATGACTTGAAATGAGGGGTGACCAAGCCTTGCATGTCATAGATGTTGTGTACTGAAATTTGTGAGGATAGTTGAAGAAGGTGCAGATTGTGTTGTTGTTGAAGGTGTAAGGGTGTAGAGTCCTCCATGTAAGCCACCAGTGGTTTGTGTGCCATCATGGCCCTAAAATATGCATTTGTTTTGAGTGAATGTGACTGCACTGTGTGTAGAATTTGTGATCTTGCTTATTGAGATGAGGTTGTAGGTGAAAGTAGGAACATATAAAACATTTATAAGCAACAGGTTTGGTTTAATTAGCACTGATCCAGTCATAATAACTGTGGTGGTTTGGCCATTGGGTAAGTGTATAATGATTGGTGTTGGCCAGGGTTGTAGGTTAAACATGAGTGATAAACATGTACAGATGTGGTCAGTTGCTCCACTGTCAATAATCTATAGCTGTTTTAAACCAGAAGAGATGATGCAATGAAAATGTATTTACCTGCCATGTGTGGAAGGTTTGCAGCTGTGAACTCCTTCAAGCCTTGATTTTGCATCATCAATAGTACCTGGTTCAGTTGATTCTGCAATTGATCCATCTTGCAATACACATAAGGATCTGTAGCATTGTTCTGAGTACTTGTTGAAGCAGTGGAGTTTGACTGAGTATCACCATTTATTTCCTCATTGCCCATCATGACATTAACTGATCTCTTTGTATGCCTGCTGAGACCTTTGAGATGGTGGAGTGTATTTTCCATGGAGTGGGTGACCTGGTGGGAAGCCAAAAAGCTTGTAACACTCATTTCCATAATGCCCTTCCTTTCCACAGTTGGTGCAAATGATCCCTTTCCTGAATGCTGACCTCTTGTAGTTGTTTGACTGAGTTGTGCCAGAAGTAGGAGTGTTTGGTTTGGGTGATTGTGAAGTGTGTTTGTTTTTGTAAGTGTTCAGAGTATTTGGAACAGGACTTGGGTTAACCTTCAAAGCATCTCTTTGCTTTTCTTCTTGCCTTAACATACTATATGCTTTGGACACCAATGGGAGTGGTTTCATCAACAAAATTTGCCCCCTAATATTGGTATAGCTATCATCCAATCCCATTAAAAACTGAATCAACCTCTTCCTTTGTTCCCTTTCACCATTTGTTTTCCCATTTTCACAATCACACTTACATGTACACATATAAGGAGCTTTTAGAGCATCTAATTCATCCCAGTAACTTTTTAGCTTGTGATAATAAAGTTCAAGTGGTGTGTTTACCTGTTTCAACTGAACAATATCATTGGAAATTTGACCAACAAGTTGGGAGTAATATTCACTCAATTCTTCCCATAGTGCAGCAGCAGTATTCACAAAACTCAGATTATTCCCAATTTGTTTTGAAACAGTGTTCAAGATCCAAGATATGATCATATCATTGGTGCTTTCCCATAAAGATCTGATTGGTGATGTGAGCACTGGTTCTGGAAATTCACCATTGATGAGCTTGAGTTTGTTTCTATCATTCAAAGCAATCATCATGGATCTTCTCCATGTACTGTAATTCTCTGATCCAGATAATTTCTTGGCAATCAACACAAGGCCAGGATGATCATTGTGATGGAAAAACAGGGGATGATGTGGAGAATTAACATCATCTGGATCATTGATGATAGTAGTTGTTACTGGTGTTGGGGGTGATGAGTTTCCTGTGTTTCTTGTGGATGTCATGATGATTGAAGGTCGTTAATGGTGGAGTTCAGTTGAAGAAGATGAATCTTGATATTGACGGGAAAAATAGTTATTTGAAATTTTGAGTTATCTCTCTGAATTTGATGAAATTGAGTGTTGTGATTGTGGTCTGGATGATGTTATTGATGAGTTTTGAGGTGATTTTCTGGTGTTTATGGTGGTTTGTTATGAGTTATGATGGTTGGTGGTGACGGAAGTTTGTTATGGTGGTGGTGGTTTATGGTGGTGAAAGTTAGCTAAGATGATCGGAGTTTGTTAGAGCTAGTACGCTCTGATGCCATATTGAATTCAGAGAGAAATGAACAAAATGAATGAAAGTGTGAATTCCATTAACTGAAAATGATGATACAATACAACATTTATACTAGAATTACAAAAGTCAAATATAAAAGTCAAACTAACTAGCTAAGTTACTCTACACTATGCTACATTCTATTACAGTAAACCAAGCTCTTTCTCAATGTACTCAACATCTTATGTTGACTGAATCTTCTTGTAGATAACACTCTAGCATTGCATTCTTGAGTAGTAGCTTGTGTCTTTGTAGAACTGCTAGCTTCTTTATAAATTAGCATACATTTAAATTAGAATGAACGACAAGTAATGAACAACTAATTTCATGGTTAAGTTATAAATGTTAATAAAACATCAATAATATATCAACTAAATAAGAATAAACATCGCAAATCAACTAAATAAGCACAATAGGTAAAAACGTTAATAACATGTACAACACTAGTTTGACAGTTTGACTAATGAGGTTTCTTAATTTTAACCTTAATCAACTGATTAATCATGCAAATCAATGCTTGTAACTTAGTATATAACAAGCATCATGAAGTTCTAGAAATGCAATATATGGCTACAAACACGAATTCTTGAAATGAATTGATTATGAATGTTATTAGTCATACATAAGTGAAATCAGTACATAAACATGAAATAAAATTCTATTTTGAGGAGATGAATATGACGAGGAACGGCTCACGGGAGGGAACTTGAATCACATTGTTTGGTGGGGGCTTTTTTCATTTTACAATTTGTCATTACTTTTAAAGAAATACAAAAATATGTTTTATTTTTAAAACATGTAAGTTAGATGTATCTCGTCTTCCATTTGCTAGTATAGCGACTCGTTGGTGCAAAATTCTTCCAATCAAGGTGAATGTGTTTGTGTGGAGAGCTATGCCAACAATGTGGAAGATAGTAATCATGTGTTTTTTACTTGTAATATTGCTTTGGAGTTATGGAACAGAATCGCGTTGTGGCTGGATCTTCATATCCCAGAGTTCGTTAATATGGCTGACATGTATCAATGGATCGATGAGCACGGTGGAGGGTCTAAGCAACGGAGGATCTTAAACACAACTTGTGTTACTCTTATTTGGATCCTTTGGATGTATATGAACTCAGTGGTGTTTGACGCCGCAAGAATTAAAAAGCATCAGCTTTTCGATTTGGTAGTTCTTTTTTCTTATAATTGGTTTTGTAATAGGAATAGTAAGAGCTGAATCAACTGGAACGCGTGTATGCAAAACCCGTGTATGTAGTTTTGTTTGTTTTTCTTTTGCTAATTTGATCTACCTTTTATATAATTCAGCCATTCAAAAAAAAAAAAAAAAACAAAAACAAAATAAATTAAAAAAAAAATAAAAAATAGATAAGTGACATTACATTATAGTCAATATATTTGAACACACCATACATCGGTAAATAAGTTTTTTAAACACTACTGTATTTATTACTACGGAGTAATTGAATGGTAGGCTGAAAAAAAATAAATGCATTAAAAAGCTGACGTTGGCAATATGACGTTTGAAGGTGTTTTCATTTATTAAATACTCTCTCCGTCCCAATTTTATTGTTCACGTTTTCTTTTTGGGATATCCCAATTTAATTGTCCATTACTAAAAATAGATAGAGAAGTTTAACCAAGTTTACTATATTATCTTTGTTTAAAATTATTATTACATAACTTAAAGAAGACTTTAATTAATTACTTAAGGGCAAAATTGTCATTCTGTCAAAAAGTAAGAAAGAGAAAATTGTAATAAATGTACTTTTCTTAAACTGTGTGTTTTTTGTCGGGGGACAATAATTTTGAGACGAAGGGAGTATATAGATACAGATGAAAGGACACCATAAAAGCTTGCCACCTGCCCACCTCTAAAGGGCAAAATGGTCACATCCGAATTTTAATGGTCATTAACATTTTCTGCATCCTTGATAAGTTTTTGAAAATAAATGCTGTGGGGTACTATGCATTCACATATAGTCGACTCATACATATTACTCCCTCCGTCCCATTTTATAAGTTCATTTTGTCAATTTGGGTTGTCTCAAATTATATGTCCACTTTTAATTTCAATCAATGAGAATGTTTGTAAGTGGGTGAGAATGAATTTTTATTGGTTACTATTGTAAGGGTCTCACTTTTCTTAAACTTTGTGAAAAATGAAAATGGGCTTATAATATGGGACGGAGGGAGTAACATATACGTATATTAACGTATACGTACAGACGCACAACATTCACATTTATGTGTGTACATGGTCCCCCCTTGCGACCTCCTTGTCGACTCATACATATAGACATATGATATGATCCAAAATATTCACGAGTCATGCACGTGTTCAACTTATAAATGTAGCAAGGAAAGTTGTTGTTAGTCAATATTAGTCAATTCCTATTTTGCATTAAATCCTGATTTGTAATCAAGGTTATAAATAGCGTGAAGCGCGGCGTAGCGGCATAGCCAAGCCTCAAGCTTTAGTGTGAGGCGTTGCGTCATAGCATTTTTAAGGCGTGATTCAAAGCGGCAAAAAATATTTATAGAGTTGTCAATATTAGTTAGCTAATACGCTTAAAACTCAGTTATGAATTTACTAAGCCCGAATAAATACTTGTAAATAAGCTCAAGTCCAATAAATCTCTTTAAAAAAATTAAAAAAAATAATAAAATCTTAAAAGCTTCAAAAAATGGCGCCACGCCTTGCGCTATATCGCGCTTTATCACGCCTTATCACGCTTTGTTGCACGCTACGCCTAGAGATGACGCCTTGACCTGTTTCATAACGTGGAAGCCACGCCTCACGCTATGGCGCCGCTATAGCGGCGCTATAGCGCGCTATTTAGAACCCTGTTTGTAATTCACTTGTTAGCTAGTCTAAACATGTAGTGTTCACACACTTAAGGCCCGTTTGGTTTATAAACAGATTTATGATTAGGATTAAGATTTTGATTAGAATTCAAATTTAATATAATATTTCAATATTGGATCCTAGCTTATCATATAGGGGTAATGCTCTAAATGGACTAAGCTACAAAGGGGGAGTTTTTTGACAAGCATCGTTTTCGTTTGTCAAACTAGACATGTGCTACTAAGGATGTTATCGGGTCGGGTTATCGGGTCGGGATGAGTCGGGTTTACTTTTTAAAAACTCACCCGCAACCCGACCCGATAAGGAATCGGGTTATCGGGTTCGGGTGATATTCGGGTTGGGTTATGTCGGGTTGGGTGGTTCGGGTTATCGGGTGATGCAACAAATGAGAAATAAAATTCATTGAAGAATGCTCGTTAAAGTTAATATACACATGCAATCTTCTAAAGCACTAAATGAAAAGAACCATAATGTAACGGTAACATCCGATTTGTGAATGTTACTGTACTATTGCTTTCTTCAAAACAATGTATCAGTTAACATCCGATTATTAGTAAAAGTTTCAAATCACACAAATGTGATGTAATATGCATTACAGTTTAGTATTTCTTCCAAGGCTTAATAGTTAATATCACAAATTCACAGTTTCACACCAATGTGATATAATCATTACTATGAACAAACATTGTATGTGTATCTTTTATAGAACAAACAAGAAACAAATAA
This sequence comes from Artemisia annua, assembly GCA_014162995.1. Lineage (NCBI taxonomy): Eukaryota > Viridiplantae > Streptophyta > Magnoliopsida > Asterales > Asteraceae > Artemisia > Artemisia annua. The sequence goes on from LBNU01033650.1 coordinate 34,237, forward strand.
TGAACACTTCTAGATAATTAAAAAAAAGTGCTACGGTAATAAAAACTCTACAACTCTAATCATGGGGCTTGTAGTCTAGTGATAAAGGCTTAAGTTGTTAAGCAAGCCCAAGTGAGAGTAGTACCGGTTTGGGTGACCGACCGGGAAGTCCTCACTTGGGCGTCAGTTTAAAATTTTCTGTAATTTTTGAAAGTTTTGTATTTCTTCCGGAAACATTAAAAGTTTTGTCAATTCTTTAATTTATAATCTCCAGGAATTCTGCAAAATATTCATTCCACAAGCATTATATCCTAGTATATAGATTTTACCGCCAATTTTATGCGAGGTTGGCCTTTATCTTTTTCAGGTTAACAGGTTTTTTTGGACAAGAAGACGTCTATTATTTNGTTGGCTGCACCACAGTGGTATTGAGCTTTTAAAATATTAGGAGAAAAGAATTAAATATTGATTTTCGGGTCTTATCGGGTTGACCCGATAACCCGATAACAATAATTATCTAACCCTAACCCGACCCGATAACATTACTCGGGTTCGGGTCAAAACAACCCGACTAGACTTTTCAACCCATTTAACCCAACCCGATAAGCCTTATCGGGTTCGGTTTCGGGTTCGGGTCGGGTCAACCCGACTATACTGACACCTCTATGTGCTACTTTGAGTCTGTGCTACTCATGACACTTGTCATATTTTGTCTAGAGATTGAAAGAGGGCCGGGTATGCGGAGAATGGTTAATACCATCGCCATCCCCGAAGTTAAATAGCTATCCCCATCCCCGTTGGGGGTCACAATTACGTCCCCATCCTCGTTCCCGATGGGGAATAAGGATCCCCAATAGGAAATCAGAGATTTTCCCTATTACATAATTGACATTTTAAATGTATTTCAAATATATTTCAAATAGTACTTGAGTGGGTTATCTTCTAATAAGAAAAAGAAGTAAAATTATTCAGCATATTAAGATCATTACCAGATGCTCCAAATATTAGTTCAAATTCTACTAAAAGGTGCTTCTACTTATATATTTACTAACTACAATAGTATATAACACTAGATCATTTTTAGCTTATACAACCCATTGCAACTTCAAACCCATAAACAAACAAATAATGTACAATTTATTTAGCACAACCAACCTTTTTTAAGTGTGTCAGTATCATAATTCACAAATCAGTAATTAACGTAAACAATTTTGCTAATTACTATCACAAATGATTCCAGTAACAAATTAACATACATCATGATAACATCAAATTTACCCCCAATATAAGTGTTAATTTCCCCCTTAAAATGCTCGTCTTTTCTATTTATATGAAGAATATATACTCTTATTTCTTCCTATTTTGGTTTCAGGGTAAAGATGAGTAAAAGAACGAACTTAAGCGGAAATGGAAGGACTTTGGAGCAAATACGTGGAAATTATGGATTCTGCACTAACTACGGCGTAGAGGTTCATCAATCTACGCCGTAGCAAGGCTTTAGGAAGATTACGCGGTAGAAGCTCTCCTACCTACGGCGTAATGAAGAATTTATGAAGACTACGGCGTAACACTACAATTGGTTACGGCGTAGAAGCCCACTAAGGAACACTACGGAGTAGGCAATTATCCAAGCTACGACGTAGGATCTCATTTAAGGCAGCAAAGAACTAACGTGGCCAAGGAAGAAGCTACGGCGTAGCCACCTTATCCGCTACGCCGTAGGAAGCTTATCATCAAGACCTTACGCCCGTAACACTTGATCAAGTTACGGCGTAACACAATTTGCAAAGGTTACGGCGTAANAGACTACGGCGTAACACTACAATTGGTTACGGCGTAGAAGCCCACTAAGGAACACTACGGAGTAGGCAATTATCCAAGCTACGACGTAGGATCTCATTTAAGGCAGCAAAGAACTAACGTGGCCAAGGAAGAAGCTACGGCGTAGCCACCTTATCCGCTACGCCGTAGGAAGCTTATCATCAAGACCTTACGCCCGTAACACTTGATCAAGTTACGGCGTAACACAATTTGCAAAGGTTACGGCGTAACGACTCCAATATGATACGCCGTAACATAGTCAGGGCCTATAAATACTAACCCTAATTCCGAGTTTTTCATATCACTTCCCATCTTTTCACCACAGCAACATTTGGGAAAAACTCAGGAAAGAGGAAGAACGAAGTTCTAGCCACATCCAAGTCATTTCCAAGGGAGGAATCACACACCGATCATAAGTGTTTTCATTCCTTTACTTTGTATTCAATTCATGCTTAGATTTGTAATAACTCAACTTTGTTTACTGCAATTATGAACATGAGTGGCTAAGCACCTTTTGGTGTTAGCCTAGTTATGAAATTGTTATTTTAGTGACTTAGTTTTCCACGCATCTATTATCTATTGTTTGTTTACTTTCATGGCGAGGCTTGGGACACTCTAGTTCCCGTAGTGTTTAGTGTTGGTTGTTCCTTAGAGGCTTGCGGAATTAACCATAGGAAGCAAGCCGCTAAGGATGTGACTTGGTAAGGGTTAAATGCCAACCGTAATCGTCTTCCCTTAACATGCATGTGCGAATTAACCCTAGGACCACCTACCAATGCTTTACACATAATGGAGTTAGAGGGGTGTAAGATCTGATCATGCCGCATTCGTTAGTCTTGTCCATGTTAGTAGAGGCACTTAATGACTCTTATGTCTTCGTACCGATGAACCCAC
>LBNU01033650.1:40008-52554 GCA_014162995.1 Artemisia annua
GTTTTTGTTGTTTTCCGCACTTTTTCACTCCGAAAACGCCCGAAAATGCTTCTTTTGTGATTTTCCCTTCAAAAGTACCTAAAATGAGAAAAGAAACGACTTTGGGTGAAATCCAAACCAAAAACATACGAATTAGGACTCAAACCGACCCCTAAAAACGTAACATTTTTCGTCTCATCAAACTCCGTGCTGATATTCACGAATTGGAGAAGGAATTGAAAGGAGCTCAAATAGAATGTAAAAAGCTGCGAAAAGAGGAAGCCAAAATCGTAGGGTACAAAGAGGAGATTGCTGAGTTAGAATCAAAATGTGAGGGCTTTGAAGAGGAGAGGTCGAGACTGGGTGAACAAGAGACCAAGCTATGTGAAGAGTTGGATGGCTTCAAGCGTAAGTATAAAGCTCTCAGAAAAGATAGGGCTGCTGTGGTCTCAAAGGTTGTTCCTTATATGGCAATGGAGATATATCACAGCGACGAAGTAGGGAAAGTTATTACAGATCTTGTCAATGCTGCTAACTATCATGGGAAATGCAGTACGTTGGAGGAAGTTGCTGCAACTGGTAAGCCTGTGGATTTATCGAAGGTACCTTACTACTGTTCCACACATGAGGCAGAGTATGATCATGCCAGCAATGCCCTTGCTACAGCAGAGTACCCCTTCCTTGTTGCAGCGACCAAGGATCTAATGGCTTCTGTTGAGACACTTCTTTCTAAGAAGCCTCGCAGGGTGAAGCCATCATCTACAAGCAAGAAAGATACCCCTGTGAAGCCTCCATCCATGAATACCACTCCCGAGAAGCCCTTATCTCCGAAAGTAGCTCATGAGAAGCGCTAATCTCCAAGTAACAAGGATTCTACTGTGCAATCTCCTTCTCCCATTAACAAGATAGATTTTGAGAAGGCATCTTCTCCAAGCAAAGCAAGTCCCGAGGAATCCCCCATTCAACAAGAAAGTCCCAAATCTCATGGTAAGTGAAGGTTGCACTGTTTGCAGTAATTTGGCCCCGAGGGTGGTATGTACCCTTAAGATAATATTAACTCATCCTTTTTAGGCTACGACCTACGCTTTGAACAATTTATGTTTCTTGTTTATGTAGCTTTGGCTCAGACAATATTTGCTACAATCTTTTAAGTAGCTGTCTTATATGCTACATTTATTTCGTATATCTAATTCAATAGGGAGATGTATTCCCACCTTTGTTTATGTGTTTTTTCTCTTACCGTTTATTAATAAACGTTAATATATATCCTAATTAAGGCTTTTAATAAAGAACCTTATTGTGTGTATTTTGAACCAAGATTTTATAGCAATCATATAATTTAACTGCTGACGGAGGGTCGCGACCTGCTTCGTCTCCGTCCTTTTAGTGCAAAGGGCTTCGAATACCCTAAGACTATTTAGGAAAGTTAATGTGAATCATGAAGGATGCTTAATTATATACAAGATATGAGTAACTCGTATCATCCTTTGAACATTGAAACTTTTGATTACTTGGCCGAGCAAATCTTTGTTGTCAAATAAAATAAGAGATTCGAGGGAAACATTTAATATTATTAAGTGGGTAGGGAGGATTACATAATTTGAAGAAATGAACATTAAGACGCCTACCGTTAATGCTTCTTTCCCGAAAGAGAAAAGTATGATACATAAATTGAAAAAAAATGACCTGTTTAAAATTGCAAGTCTTGCATGTAAACTTACGAAGGTTATCATTGCTTTGAGTCGTTTAAGCTGCTTTTCCAAGAGGATTTGCGAGAACTCAGTTACTGTAAGCATTAAATCTAGCCCTCGACGTTTCTTCTCCTTATTCGACCAGACGGGAGGAGGAGCCTTCGTTTGTTGAATCTCACTCAGTTAAAGGGGTAGGTTCCGTTGGAACTGAATTACCAAGCGTCTTCATGTTTTGATGTGCCAAAGATCCCGAGTCTTCTGGGGCGAAAAGATTGTGAGCGTCTAGCCCTTCGAATGATCGAAGGCTTTTTGTTGAAGATTTGTCTGCGGTCTTTCTGACCGCCTTCGAACCGCTAGAGAGTAGTCTACTCTCCCTCTTTGCCATAAAGAACTTTTTCTTGGGAGACGCACTAACTTGGCCTGGTTTCGAGAATACATTCGTTGGTGTTTGGCCATCGACAAAGTCTTCATTCTGGTACTCGATATCATGCTCTTCTAACTCAATTTCCCATTTGGCTATTCTTCTTGACAAGCATACATTCGATTGGCTTATCGGTGAGCACCTTGATGGGATGCTCTTTGTTAGGTTATAAAGTCAAAGTACTGCTGAAGATCAAAGTACTGCTCTTATAAAGAAAGTCAAAGTGTTGCTTAACGAAGAAAGTCAAAGTGCTGCTCATCAAAGGACTAATATGTAAAACGTTTAAGGATTATTATGTAATTCTAGAATGTTCTTAGTTTAGAATTAGTTTACTTGTCGTTCAAGTATTGTAAACCGACTAGGGTTTTCCTTATGCCTATAAAAGGATTCCTAGGTTGGCATTAGATAACACGCATATACGAATACATGCAAGTTCGATATTAGAGATATTTAGTGATTAGGGATTGTTAGTGAATCTGTAATATAAGCAGGTTCAAAGTTTGGTTAATGTAATCGTTGAAGTTGTGATTACTCTTCTTAGCTTTATTGAAGTAGATTTCGCATATTTAATAAAGTATATCAGTGTTCTATTGTTAGTAGTTAAGGATTTATCCAAGATTACTAAACCCTTACAAGCTACATAGTTAGTTTGGTCAGAGTATATCGATCCAACAAGTGGTATCAGAGCTTGTGTGGAGACTCTGATTAAGAAGAACCCTTTAAACCGACTTTACAACAAACCCTAAACAATGACGACTGAAGCTACACCAATCCCATCCATCACCTCACTCAGGTTTCCAATCATCAAGAAGGGAGAATATGATCTCTGAAGTATGAAGATGAGGCAGTACATTGCAATTACAGACCATGATCTATGGGATGTGATTGTCAATGGTAATCAAGTTATTGAAGAACCTGAAGTAGTTCCTGGACAACCTCAACCACCTAAACATGCCTTACCAGCAGCTACAAAGAGGAATCAAGACAAGGCTCTCAACATATTGTTGTCTGCTATTCCTGATGGTCACCTACTCAAGTTTCATGATGCTAAGGATGCAAAGCAATTATGGGCTGCTATCAAGACAAGATTTGGCAGTAATGATGCTTCAAAGAAGATGCATAGGAACTTATTGAAGCAACAGTTTGAAACCTTCACTGTTGGTGAAAGAGAAGGTCTTGATGCTGCATATGACAGATTCCAAAATCTTCTCAGTATGCTAGAGTTATATGGTGCAGAGGTATCTGTTGAAGATGCAAACTTTAAGTTCTAAAGAAGTTTTCCATCTGTATGGCATGTGGTTGCTACTATGATCAGAGGACAACCTGGTTTAGATTCTATGGACTTTGATGATCTTTACAACAATTTAAAGGTGTATGAGCATGAGATGAATGGTCAAATCAATTCAAAATCTCATAACATTGCTTTTGTGTCTTCTGAAAACAGAAGCAGTACTTCCACCAAAAGTACTGCTTATCTTGTTGAAAGTACTGTTAGTGCTAAACCGAACCCTTGTACAACAATGATTACCACCTCTTCATCACCATCCAATAACACCAACTGTGATGATGTTGTATTTTCCTTCTTTGCTCAACAAGCCACTTTACCTGTTACCTATCAAGAAGAGTTGATGCAAATTGATGAAGACGCTTTGGAAGAGATTGACATCCGATGGCAAGTTGCCATGATCACTGCAAGGATCAAGAAGTTCATTAAGAAAACAGGCAGAGGAATTGATTTCAAAGCTATACAGGGTATAGCTTTTGACAAGTCAAAGATCGAATGCTTTAATTGCCTTAAGCCTGGACACTTTGCAAGGGAATGCAAGTTTGCTAAATATCAGGCAAACAGAACTATTGAGCAACCCAAGGTTGAAAGAAAAGAAGTTCTAGTTGCTGAATCAGAACCAATAGCATTGGTGAGATTGATTGGGGCAATGAATTTGATGATGAACCAGTCACCTACTGTAATGTTGCATTGGAAGATTGGAGCACAGCCTTTGATGAAGAACCTGGGTTTGCTGCTTAGGAATCCAGAGATGGTCTTGGATGCTTTGATTGGAGCATGGAGAATGAAGAAGAACCTGTTCAGTTTGCTATGGTAGCTACTTCACCAAGTTCATCCACTATCTCTAAGGTATGCTCTAAGTGTAGTAATTTTTATCAAAAGTTACTTAAAGAATATGAGACTGAAAGAGATAACTGTAGAAAGGCTAGGTCTGAAGTAGCTGGCTATCAATTGACTTTAGAGTCAATGGAAGCCAAGATAATCACTCATGAAAATAATGAAATGGCTTGGGCTGAAAAATATGAACAACAAGACTATCAATTAAAATTGAGTGAATGGAAGTTAGGATGTAAAGTCTCTGAAATAGAAAAGCTTACTAAAGAAAGGGATGATTTGTTATTAAAACTAGCTAGTTGGAAAGAATCTGGCCTTTCACATGTTAGTTTTGTAGAAAAACAAAGAAGAGCACATGTTAAAACTGGACTAGGTTATGGTGATGGGTATGATAGTTCAGAAGATAGTCCCACTAGAGAAAAGGAACAACTTAATTCAGAGGTAACTTCATCTAGTGATGAAGAATTCATTAGCTTAGATGCAAACACATCTAGTGATGAGGAACCAATTAATCAAACACCTCCTGAATTTAAGAAGAACAAGGAATATAATGAAGTTCCCCCACCAACTGGTATCTATCAACCACCTATGACAGATGTTTCTTGTTTTGGAGTAGATAATCTAGAATTTAGGAAAAAGCTTACTGTTAAAACAAATTCTAGCCCATCTAATTCTGAGTCCTTAAAAGAAACAATTGAGACAAATAAGGTTGAGAACAAAAAGAGTAATGTTAATGGTTCAGGGTGTGTTCATGATAATGCTCAAAAGTTTTCTAAAGATTTTTTCAAAACAAGCAGTACCTTCAAACTCTTCTCAAAGTACTGTTAAAAATTCAACAGTACCTTGCAGAAGTACTTTTCAAAATCATGCTAATTTTAGAAAACCTTTTCCACCAAAGAGTCAAGCAGGTTTTGGTTATAGAACTCAAGGAAGGGGATTTGGGAATATGGATAGAAATTTATGTTATGTATGCTACAGTCCTCATCATTTGATTAAGAACTGTGACTATCACTCAGACTACTTGAGTAAATTCCCTAAGACCAAATCTGTCAACCATAAGTCAAAAGATAACAAACCAGCTTGGAATTACTCAAATAGGGTTAACCATAGTAATTTCTCCAAAGACTATAGGTACCCTCACCAGAAAAGACCTTTCTCAAAACCACCAGCACCTTCAGGCAACACTTTTCAAGGTACTGGTAAGTCAAAACCAGTTTCTTCTCGAAGTACTACTAGGTTTTCACCCAATCAAGGTATTTCTAATGTAAGACCAAAGAGATACAATTACTATCAATCTAGAAGGCCTTACACCTCCAATAGAGTATCTAGATCAAAGATATCAAAACAAAGTGTTAAAACCCACTGGGTTAAGAAAGAAAGTACTGATGAGGGACAACCAGTACTTTCACCAAGTAAGGGTGAAACAGAGATTTTTTTTGAAACAAAGAGTTTTGTTGAAAAAGAGATTTTGGTTAAAAAGGAGAATTTTGATGAAATAGAAAGTGTTGTTGAAAAACCAACACAGATTTTAGGACCACAGACTATGATTCTTGACCATGTTTTCAAAAATAGTGGAGATTACATACTCAAGGAATTTAAGTATGTCACTCCACAAGGGGAACACAAGTCAGTAATGGCTTGGGTTCCTAAAAGAAACTAATCTTTTTCATCATTTGTGCAGGGCAACCCAGAGGAGGAGCTTCAAGATCATCTTTTCATTGATAGTGGTTGCTCTAGCAGCATAACAGGAGACAAGGAGATTCTGTCAGATTTTAAGTCATATTTTGGAGGAAGAGTTGCTTTTGGGAATGATCCAGATGGAGGAAGAATTACTGGCAAAGGAACCATCAAGACAGGATGCATTGATTTTGAGAATATTAGATATGTGAAGGAGCTCAAGTTCAACCTTTTGTCAGTTTCTCAGATTTGTGACAAGAAGTATCATGTGTTATTCACTGACACAGAATGTTTAATTCTTTCTCCTGAGTTCAAGTTTGTTGATGATCACTTGGTAACACTGAGAATACCAAGAACCAATGATGTGTATAGTTTAGATTTGAAGAATATCAATTCTTCAGGTAGAGCAACTTGTTTAGTGGCAAAGGCAACACTTGAAGAGGCACATCTATGGCATAGAAGATTAGGACATGTGAACTTCAAGAATATCAACAAGTTAGCTAAAGGAAATTTAGTTAGAGGTTTACCTTCTAAAACATTCAAGACTGATCATTCATGTTTGGCTTGCAAGAAGGGTAAACAACATAAAGCTTCATGCAAGAAGCTTGAGGAGAGAACTATTAGAGAGCCTTTGGAGTTGTTGAACATGGATTTGTTTGGGCCTGTTTCTGTTGAGAGCTTAAACAAGAAAAAGTACTGCTTAGTTGTAACAGATGATTGCAGTAGATTTAGTTGGGTCTTTTTCTTGGGATTTAAAGATGAAACCTTTGATGCTATTCATGACCTTATAATAGCCCTTGAAAATCAGTTAAGACTCAAAGTCAGATCCATCAGGTGTGATAATGGGACTGAATTCAAAAACAAGCTTATGGATGATTTTTGTGCCAACAAAGGAATCAAGAGGGAGATTAGTATTGCTAGAACTCCTCAGCAGAATGGTGTTGCAGAAAGGAAGAACAGAACCTTGATAGAAGCAGCAAGATCAATGCTTGCAGATTCGCTTCTACCTATTCAATTTTGGGCTGAAGCTGTAAGTGCTGCTTGTTATGTGTTGAATAGAGTGTCTATCACCAAGCCTCAGATGAAGACACCCTATGAGTTGCTTATGGGAAGGAAACCAAGTATTAGTTTTATGAAACCTTTTAGCTGTCCTCTAACTATTCTAAACACCATTGATACTTTGGGAAAATTTGATGGCAAGTCAGATGAAGGTTACCTATTGGATTACTGTACCAATAGTAAAGGTTTTAGAGTGTACAACAGGGCTACAAGGAAGGTTCAAGACTGTCTTCATGTTGAGTTCCTTGAAGATCAAACAAATCAAAGAGGTAAAGGTCCTGATTGGATGTTTGACCTTGATGTTTTGACTCCTTCTATGAACTATGTGCCTGTTAGGAAGGAGAATCAAGTTGTTCATTCAGAAGAAGAAGATTCACAGTTCATTGTTCATGGAGTCAATGTTAGCCCTCAAGATGTTTCTGATGTAGAACCCATTCCCATTGAAAAAGAGAAAAGTACTGTTGAATCAACTCCCACAGTCTCTGATGAAGATCAAGCTATTCAAGATGAACTTAATAGGATGCTCTTTCAAGAAACACTATCAAAGTCCTATGAGGATGATCAAAGAAGAGCCTATGAAGCAGAGAAGAAAAAAGAAAGTCTATAAATCAATCTCACAGTACTTTGGATCCCAGTACTTTGGATCAAAGTACTGCTGCTCAATTTGAAAGTACTTCTGGTGGAGTAAGTTCAACCAATTGGACCAACACTGATGATTTTAGTGGTTCATCCATGCCTGCTTTTGAAGAATCAGATGATGAGTTGCACGAAGAAGGCATTTTCTCACAACAAGGTCCTGACTACACAAATTTGGAAGATGATCTTACAGTTCCAACTACTCATACTTCAAGAGTTCATAAGAATCATCCTGCTAATAATATTATTGGATCTCCCACCTCTGGAGTCATTACAAGATCCAANCATGCCTGCTTTTGAAGAATCAGATGATGAGTTGCACGAAGAAGGCATTTTCTCACAACAAGGTCCTGACTACACAAATTTGGAAGATGATCTTACAGTTCCAACTACTCATACTTCAAGAGTTCATAAGAATCATCCTGCTAATAATATTATTGGATCTCCCACCTCTGGAGTCATTACAAGATCCAAAGCTAAGAGTATCAATAAGCCACATAATGCTTTACTTAGCTTTGTCTATAAACAAAATAGGATGAATCATAAGGATCAACAAACATGCCTGTTTGCTTGCTTTATCTCTCAGGAAGAACCCAAGACAGTATCACAAGCATTAGCAAAAGAAAGTTTGGTTGAAGTCATGCAAGAAGAACTTCTTCAATTCAAACTTCAAGATGTTTGGGTATTATGTGATGTACCAGATGGAAAGAAAGTAATTGGTACAAGATGGGTTTTCAGAGTTAAAAGAGATGAAAGAGGTAATGTCATCAAGAACAAAGCAAGATTGGTTGCACAAAGATATAGACAGGAAGAAGGAGTGGACTATGATGAATTGTTTTCTCCTGTAGCAAGGATTGAAGCAATAAGGTTATTTCTTGCTTTTGCTTCTTATATGAGATTTCCTGTGTATCAAATGGATGTCAAAAGTGCCTTTCTTTATGGCAATATTACAGAGGAAGTTTATGTTAAACAACCTACTGGTTTTGAAAATCCTAAACATCCAAACAAAGTCTACAAGGTTATCAGGACTGTATGGCCTTCATCAAGCTCCTAGAGCTTGGTATGAAAGACTCTCCACTTTTCTGTTGCAACATGGTTACAGGAGAGGTGCAATTGACAAGACTTTGTTTATCAAAAGAGACAAAAAGGATATCTTGCTTGTTCAAGTTTATGTGGATGATATTATTTTTGGAGCTACAAAACAGTCTATGGTAAAAGAATTTGAGCAGCTTATGCAACATGAGTTTCAAATGAGTTCCATGGGTGAACTAACCTTCTTTTTGGGGCTTCAAGTTAAACGATCAAGTACGGGAATTTTCATTAGTCAAGATAAGTATTTCACTGACATTCTTAAAAAGTTCAACTTAAGTGCTATGAAGCCAGTTACCACACCCATTAAAGCCTCAAACTCATTAGGAAAGGATGATGATAGAGCACCTGTGGATGTCAAGCTTTACAGATCAATGATTGGTTGTCTTATGTACTTAACTGCATCTAGACCTGACATTATGTTTGCTGTATGCTTATGTGCAAGATATCAGGTCACACCCAAAGTCTCTCATATGAATGCAGTCAAAAGGATTTTTAGTTATCTCAAACATCAACCTAAGTTAGGGTTGTGGTATCCTAAGGATTCACCCTTTCACTTGGAAGCTTTTTTAGAAAGTGATTATGCATGTGATAATTATGATAGAAGATCAACCACTGGAGGATGCCAATATCTTGGGAGAAGACTAGTTTCATGGCAATGTAAGAAACAAACTATTGCAGCAACCTCATCCACTAAAGCAGAATATGTTGTTGCTGCAAGCTGTTGTGGACAAGTACTTGGATGCAGAATCAACTCTTGGATTATAGATTNGTGGTATCCTAAGGATTCACCCTTTCACTTGGAAGCTTTTTTAGAAAGTGATTATGCATGTGATAATTATGATAGAAGATCAACCACTGGAGGATGCCAATATCTTGGGAGAAGACTAGTTTCATGGCAATGTAAGAAACAAACTATTGCAGCAACCTCATCCACTAAAGCAGAATATGTTGTTGCTGCAAGCTGTTGTGGACAAGTACTTTGGATGCAGAATCAACTCTTGGATTATAGATACAATTTCAAGAATACTCCTATCAACATTGATAATAAGAGTACAATTTGCATTGTGAAGAATCTTGTCTATCATTCCAAGACCAAGCATATTTAGATTAGGCATCATTTTATTCGTGATTGTTATGAGCATAGGCTCATTAATGTTGTCAAGGTTCACACAGATGACAATGTAGCTGATCTACTTACCAAAGGATTTGATGTTTCAAGATTCAAACATTTGGGGGTAAGTATTGGTATGATTAATTATTAAGCTACGTTTGAGGGGAGGACTTCATTTAGTCCTATTCATTGTTTGAGGGGAGGCAATACAATGCTATTGATGATGTATCTATTAGTGGTAAAGATAATCGGAAAGTACTGCTTGCAATTTTCATTGAAAGTACTGCTTTGGGGAAAGTACTGCTTTGAAGAGTACTGCTGACGTGTAAAGTACTGTTATGTGGAAAAGTACTGTTCCAACGGTCAAAAATACGGGGTAAAGGTCAAATACTTTGTTATGGAAGGGATACATGCCAAAATAACGGTATACGCATTAAATGGGACGAATAGTAAAAAGGGCCATTTTCATGGTCGGTGTCATGGTCGGATTCGTCCATATCAGAATGGTTGTTAAAGTGGTGGTTGGGTGATAGGTTTGGTGGGTTTTCGTTTTCACCAATAGGAGGTAGGTAGGGTAACTGGAAATTCCTACGGCGGAAGACACGAATAACAGGGATCAAACGATCAATATTACTCATGAAGAGGTGTTACGAACAAAGGCACAAAGAAAAAGATAGACTAAAGGGATCCTAGAAAAATAAAACAAAATCTCACTAGAAAGGAGTCTAGTGAGTAGACCTAATTAAGAATAAAAATTAACCTAAACAATAACTATTCCCCGGCAGCGGCGCCAAAAACTTGATGCGCGTGGATTGCAACACGCACTACGTTTTACCTCTCGAGGGATCTCGAGAAGCTTGCAATCCCCACCAGGCAGTGTACCTGACCGATGTAGTATAGTGTAGTGGCAAGTACCGGGGGATTGATCGTTCTCTCGCAGGGAATAGTGTTCGTTAGGCTAAAGGCTACTCTAATCTAGGTCTAAGGGTGGAGGAAGATTCTTTTTGTATTTTTATATTTTATGAAAGCAGTAAAATCTCTGGTTTTGGAGGATAGGGCGGAATTAGTTGCTAGTCAACTAACCCAAGTTATCTACTTCTAAGCTACTTATATTTTTGTATTTTTTTGTTTTAGAGAAAATCAGTGGTGGAGAATAGTGTTTACTTAGATTTCATTACTCCCTAACTATCTTTTACCATGTAATTAGTATGTTGAGTTTGCGTGGATGACGGGTGTATTCCTAACAAGTCGTAGGGAGTGCGTTCAATTCCCTAACTCTATAAGTTCCTACCTCACTCTATGACGATACGTCAAGCATCCTATCATGAGCTCACCGATAGCAACCTATGCATGAAATACTACCTTAAAATCGATAACGCACATACGATTCACGTTTCTAAAGACGTTCAAGCTTGTTACCGTATAGGAGATTAGCCAGTTTTCTCTAGTCTAACGTAGATGAAACATTCACCCAAACACAATCACAACATACACATCACATGATAATCAATAGTTAGGTTTCATTAGATCTAAGCAAACACAAAGTAAATTAGCCTAGCATGTTGAAAGAAAGACAAGCACAAGCATAAATCACACAACACATAGACATATTGTATGAATAAAGACTTATCTTGGATTAAACATGCAAGTTAGAGGGGTTAGGATACCCTCTAAGGTCTGTAATACACGTACTAGGGTTTAACCCTAAAGTTCTCCACTCCAAAATTCGACTAAAGTTCCACAAGGTTATATAAAATAAAGAAAAATCGTTCTATATATATAGAAAACGCGGGCTGACGGCGTCAACCCAATAGGTGACGTCGTCAGCTCGGCGATTAGGGTTTTCAGACGGCCTTCCTTGACGTGGTCATAATTGCTGGTTCCAGATCTGACGGCCTTGGTTGACGGCGTCACCAATTTGCACTACAAACTCTCTGGCCCGTCACGAGTATTTTTTCCACTTCTGGACTTCACTTGTTCCTGACGGCGTCACCTTGTAGAGTGTGACGGCGTCACCTTTAGTAATCTTCAAGGTCTTTTGAGTTTTTGTTGTTTTCCGCACTTTTTCACTCCGAAAACGCCCGAAAATGCTTCTTTTGTGATTTTCCCTTCAAAAGTACCTAAAATGAGAAAAGAAACGACTTTGGGTGAAATCCAAACCAAAAACATACGAATTAGGACTCAAACCGACCCTTAAAAACGTAACATTTTTCGTCTCATCATTCGTCATCCTTGATTTTTCACAAGCCCCCAAACTAAGCTTAAAAACGAGATCACAGCTTACTTACAAGTTAGATGCTAACGCTACTCATGGAAGTTACTTGTGTAATAACCTCTTGCTCCCATATCTTATTTTTGTATCTACTTATTTTATTTTTGTGAGAGAAATGAATTTCTTCATAAACATCTCGTTTTCATAATTATTAGTCCGATAAAGATACTAAATTAAAACGCTAAGTAGTTTTCGATCTTCTCTTAAGAATCGTTGCCTTAAAAATGAGGTCCACATCAAGGAATTAGGATACAAACTAACATATACATCAATGAATCGAACTCATACATAATCAAAGACATTAGTTGCGGAGTACTTTCACGTGCACATCATGCGCCCGATCTAGGACCGTCCACATGCACATCATGCGCCAACAACTTTTGTCTTACAATAATAGCACTAATCAATCCATACTTATTCATAACTTATTTTTTTTTTGATACTTTTCTCTTGCCTTAGTAACTTCTCGACCCCGAACCTTCACGGTTT
>LBNU01033654.1:19441-37284 GCA_014162995.1 Artemisia annua
CTTACAAAACTCCAATTCTTGAATAATAGATCCAAGTAAGCCACCCGATCTGCAACATGCCACACCAACCATGCAAAAAGAAAACCAACCTCGCTCCTCCTCCATTCTCTTTCGAAACCCAAACGCATAACATCAACAACGACCGAACGGGCTGAATAGCTAGCTCTAAAAGCCTAACCAAACCATCCATTACACTCCCACAATTAACTTAAAAACCAAAATAAAGTAAAAAACCAGCATCAATGACCCTTAAATAGCCCTAGAAAACTCGAATCATATCGGATTTGCCAAATTTATTGGATTATATTGAGTTTCAGAAAAAGTTTGAAGTTTATAGTTGATTTTATTGGAAAAATGATTTCGTGAACGGTGGCGTAAGTTTCGTAATTTTTTGAGTCCGTTTGCTATGTCGAATGCGTCACGAATCGTTTTAACGAAAAGTTTAGCTAAATTGATAGTTCTAGTCCCTCCTTTCTATTTCCGGATCTCACCCTCACTATATGAATTTTCATTTGTAACCCAACAACTTTTATATTTAAACCATTTCTATATTTAATTATTTCATTTTTTATACAAAAACACACACACTTATCTCCCTCTCTCTGTTAACTCCGGCCAACCACCATCATTTCCGGCGACCAACATTGCCGGAATATTTTCCGGTGAATCATTTTCCTAGCCAGATCGTTAGATCGGCTTACCCTTGTTAAATCTGGAGCTCGTGAGCTCGCGACTCCCTCCGTAGCACTCTCACGCGCCACCCACCGCCACCACAGTCAACACCGCCGCTACACCACCACCCGACCACCCCTTTTCTCTCGGTAAAACATCTTCACGCACCTTCCCCTTAACCCGTTTTTATTTTATTCGAAACCCTAATTTTGAAATCTTTAATAAAACCGATTTATATATAAAACTTTTTACAAAACCATTTTTTTTACAAAACTCGTGTGGATCTCCTTCTCTGTGGCCGCGACTCGCCTCGACTCGGTCAACTCACAGAGTCAACTCGTTTGACTCGGTGATATATTATTGTTTTTGTTGTTGATGGAAGAAAAGACGGAGGATAAAAAAAATAAATCGCGACTACAATATTAAGACTACAATATTCAGTTATAATTTTCCGTTGTTATTGTTTTTGTTGTTGATGGAAGAAAAGACTACAATAGGAATATATTCATTATAGGCTATTGGGCTTATGGCAAAATCCATTTGGGAAATAATATTGTAATAATTCAAGACAGATGGGCTAATAAGGAGCCCAAAAATAAAATAGTATTTTAATAAAAGAGGCCCATCTCAACACAATTAGTAGTAAGTAGTTAATTGCTTTATATGAATACTAGTTATAATACCCGCGCACGCGCGAGTTTTTGTTTTTAAAAAATTTTTGAATGATATATTTTTATTTATTAAAAAACAAATAATTTAATTTTTAAATTTGTTTTGTTGATATACTACATAAGTAAAAGATAAACACAAAAGATAAAAATAAGATGCAACTAACGATAAGATTAAACTTTTTAATGATTATCTTTAATAATAAAAAATTATAATTAAAATAATAATTAAAATATTACTTAATAAGGGAAGGTTGAGTTTTTCAAAATGAAAAAATCCCCACTTGAGGTTTTGTTTTATTATTATCTTTTATATAATAAAACAAAACCCCAATTGGGGACTTTTCCATTTCAAAAAAACTAAACCATACTTTATTTAGTAATAAGCAATTTTCAAATGTACCTATATTTTGCGACTTTAAAAAGTGCACGACTACAAGACCATAAGCCAACAATCAGAGACTCAAACCAAATAAAGTTCCCATTTTTGGAAAATTGAAATCTATTTAATGTTTGGGTTGCAAAATTTGAAAACTTTCCTTTTATAACACACAAGTTGGTATAGATAACGGAAGACGTGTGATATCAAGCTGAAGATGGTTTTAAATCAACGATTGTGATACAATGCACGAAAGAATCATTTAACGACACGTCGATATGTATGTCTTAAAGAATTGTCATTTGCAAATTATACAGAATAATCTGATTCGACATGCTAGCTAAGCCAGACAGCATCCTATTTGAGACACTGCATAAAATTTGATTTGTAACCATCAAAATGTAGTTTCAGAATTGAAACAACATTTGATTGCTTACCTTACAAACTTCATACAATGGCTGATTCCATTTCTCTTTCTAAAATCAAGAGAACGCAGCAACATAGGATCAAGTCAAGTTCACAACGGTAGCAACAAATTTACTTACATAGAAATTACCATATTAAGGGTTACAATTTAGGAAAACAGAGAAAGCAAAACATCCAGAAAAAGCATTCATGCACCGATTTAAGAACATCTATCAATGCAAAGCTCAGTCAGATCCAAACAGACCAGTTTCCCATGGTGTCGATGATACGGTATATATGTATATCTTAAAATATATGTAACAGCTCATAAACTTCTATTGACCAAGATTTCCCAATAGCCGCTCAACCGCAGCATGAACATTACCTGCGGTGGCTGTCAGTGCTTGAAGATTCTCACTAACATCGAAAAATCCCATTTCTTGTAGTTGCGCGAGTTGGGTAGCATACAGTTCTTCTGGAGGCACTGATATTTCAATAAACAAAACAATTATGAAGTTAATGAGTCAATAATGAGAACGGTGAAATGGAATGATGGTGGATATGTTACCATTTGAATTGTTCGGCGCTGTAAAGCCACCAGTTCCCAGGCCGCCAAACATGTTCATAAGCATATCCAAATTCATGTTGCCGGGAGCACCTGTATTTAAAACAAAAGAAACATCAAAATCCTCTGTATTAGGGATTCAAACATTACAAAAGCAATAAATATAAGAAAGAAAATAAATATACCTGTTCCTCCTCCAGTTTGACCTGCACCCCTGCATACAGAAACGATATTTCACAATTAATATCAACCAACGAAGTGGAATGTAAGGTATCATAACCGACACATAGTTTAGAAGTTGGAGTTATATAAGGAAAGAGTGGAAGTTGACGTCATGCAAATATGCAATCGTCGATAACTTGCATATGTGGCAAACATATGTAATTCAATAGTTACTTTACTAGATCTGCGCTGCATATATGCCCTCTCAGTTATAATTTTCAATATCTATTTTTCGTCCACATTATCTACATTTTCATGCTCAATCCAAGTCCAAAATCAAGCATTATATGCCTAACCAAATAAGATCAAAAGAATTAGGTAATTTACCCGGTGGGTTGTTGATTACCAAGTCCAGAGAGAAGAGATTGTAACGACATCATTTGCTGTACAGTAAACACGATAGGGTCAGAATTCAGAAAAATGAGTACTAACATAACAACTTAACAAGAACGTCACGGCATAAGAAAGACACAGCACACAAGCTAAAACGAAATCTCACCATACCACATATATAAAAGAAATAGAAGAACTAAGATGAACAACTTCATTTGCAAGTAAATAACATGTTTCAAGCAAATATACATGTTGGGTCTCAAACTAATGAAGCTGCAACACAAATTTTAAGTATTTAAAGTTCATACAGCTCCTTACAAAACCAACTTCAGTTACACGTCCTGAGCAGTTATAAAAGTTTATTTCCAACTTTTGGACCAATCAACAAATATATATTATGTTCAGGGGTTAACAAATCATGCTCGCGTGGTTAAGAAGTTCTATTAGTATATAACATTAAATTAGTAAGAAACATAAAAAGCACACACATCGATTATTACCCTAAATGGCAGCTAAACCACCAAAGGCAAACAAGAACTACGTTATTGGAACATGGGTACAATGTTCAAAATGACAACAACTGCAAATGTCTATTTCGTTTTACAGATTCAGCATATTTTTGGGTACCCATTCATACAGAGGGCTTCATTTGCGAGTCGTTTTACAGATTCAGCATATTTTTGGGTACCCATTCATACAGAGGGCTTCATTTGCGAGGGGACGGAGATGGGGGGCCACAAATTGATTGAGTTATCCAGCTGCCGCACAAAATAATAATGTCGTCGTTCTACTCCATTCTTTGGTATAATAAAATAGAATAGTAAAAGTGTGGTTTGTACAAAGATGGTTAAGCTAATACCAGGAGTTGTCACAAGTTACCAGTTCAGCTATATCACAAGTCCTTATAAAGTAGTGACTGAGTTGCATAATTTTTCACCTTTTTGTCTCGACTAATGTAATTTGGTTAGGCAGATGATTATGACAGCAATGACGTGTATTTTCTTAAGGAGTAGACTCATCTATACACATGTGAAATGTAGAGTGCATATAATACTTCATGATCGAAGAGAAAGAAAGGGCATATGATATAGCTGCCAAAGAGAGCCATGTGATAGTCTTGTAATTGCAATTAACATAAGAAAGGGCATATGATATAGCTGCCAAAGAGAGCCATGTGATAGTCTTGTAATTGCAATTAACATAATACGCATGATGATGTACTGATGTAGTAATGAGTATGACTGCATGTACTTGCCTATGATCCAGTTTTAAATGTCGACTTCCATCTATCTGATGTTCATCATATTATGTATCATATATCAAGCACTGAAGTGAGCCAAAAGATACATTGTATATGATTCAAAGTGACGGCAGTAACAGCAACTTCACTCCTACCTTTTCACTTGACATATAAATAAACACTTCCTATGATCTAAAGACCCAGAATAGACACTATTTATTGTAAGTTTATAACCATAATAAAGTACCCTTCCTATGTGTATTTTTTTTAGTAATTTAACGATTTAAAATTGTTTCATGGTGTATCCAAGTATTCACTTTTACTAGACCTTCTACAAATAGCTAACTACATGAAGGTGAACTGGAAACCAAATAAAAGCTATTCCATCAAACATTCTATATAAAAACAAACTGAGCATAAACTACATATAGACGGGACTAGAATGCCAGTAAAAAGCTGAATGGAAATCAAAGAGAGATACTAAAACTTGTAAATGCATTTGGTATTAGAGTTGCTAAACAATGTACCTGCATGGACTGGATGGTCTCTGGAGAAGTTAATTGACGAAGGAAGTCAGGATTTTGCATCATCTCTCTTAATTGGGGGTTTGATTCTATCATGTTTCGCATCTGCGGATTGAGGCCGAGCATCTAAACAATGCAATATTATATTAAGTACACAGTCTAGAAAATAAGAAAATCCAAAATTAAAATAGCAAAACCAATACCTGATTCATAAATTGTGGGTTTGAAAGAAGACTTTGCATCATCTGTGAAATGGCTGGATTTTGCATAATTTGGCTCATTGAATTGGGATCAGGAGTAGCGCCACCCAACAATCCCTCAAGTCCGCCTAAGCCACCAGGTCCCCCTAAACCACCTAGTCCACCTAAACCTCCAAGTCCCCCTAAACCACCAAGTCCACCTAAGCCACCAACTGGCGGGGCGCTACCAATCCCAGCAGGGTTTGTTGCAGCTCTTTGGTTAGCTCCACCTAAAAACTCACATCAAGTTTATCAATATATACTTATAACTTACTGTAATATACATGAACACTAACAATGATAATGAAGTCGTAAAAATGTTCTATATATCAAAGCTTACCACCGCCAGCAGCCCAAGGATTGGGAAGTGGATTAGTATTTGGAGCAGGAGAGCCAGTAGTTGTGTCAGCACCAGTGGTTGTCGGGTTAGCCGCCTGATCACGGGGTGGACCCCCTTGGGCACCACCTAAAAGAGCTGCAAATGGATTTGAGTTCAAATCATTTGTTGTATCACCACCACCCATCGTAGCATTCAAAAGTGGCTCCTGCACATTTTCATACATCCGCCTAAGCATGTTAAATCCTTCAGGAGAAGATTCAATATTACTCATTGCTCTATCTGTATTGCGTGTCATTTCACGCATAAGTTCAGGGTTTCTTGCAGCCTCCATTGTTTGACGAAGAATTGCAGGATCATTGAGCATATGACCAAGCTCTGGATTTCGATCGATGAGGTCACGCATTTGAGGGTTACTCATCATCATGCTGCGCATAACATCAGGGTTGTTTAATATGTTCTGAACAACAGGCAGATCCATGATTTCTCGCATCATGTTAGGGTTCTGAGTCAACTGTTGCTGCACTTGTTCCAACCCTGGAAGTCCAGCTCCAAACATGCCACCATTGCCTCCCAAACCCCCCATACCACCCAAACCCTCCAAACCACCCAAACCAAGTCCAGCAAATGGTGAAGCACCAAGGCCAGTTCCACCTACAGGCACCCCGTCAGCAGAACCAGCTTCCCTTGCAGCAGGTGGAGTAGTATTTGCTCTGGCAGGGGCACCATCTGCTGGCGTAGATGTAGCAGGCACAAAACCACGCACTAAGTGAACAGTGTGTTCTGCCTCCAGGCCTATAAACCACATAAAAATGTTAGAAACATTAGTCTTTCAGAATGTCTTAATACCATATCATAAAAATGATGCTACTACCAAATACATGCCACAACACATTAGGCAAAAAAGCCAACCGTAAATAACTTAGCATGAAATAACATGAAAACCTTTGTTCATTTAATTACTAAATCATTTTGGTCGAGGTTCACAATTTCAAATACCATTGAGTTTTCTTTCTGTTTCCATCTAATTAGACATTTACTTCAATGTTCAGTATATGTATGTCTGTAAAGGGAAGTAGATTCAAATACATGAGGTCAACGTGAGTCATTAAAGCTGTTGTCCTCTAATTATGTATATTGCCACCCTCGTGATTTCATTTCCATTTAATTTTCTACCAAAACCGAGTTTTCCCCATAACATCATTCATTGCCTTTATTGGTCCTGCTCTTATTGAAGTTTACTTCAATAAGATAGAATAGTCATTATAAAACAGAATAGTCATTATAAAATATCATATCAATTACTGAATAAGTAATACTGTTTATCCTAATATAAATTCGCAAATAATTTCATCGATTGAACTTATCCAAAGCCAGCCAATAATCAGAATACTGCATCACTTCTCATGTCACATATCACTATTATCGTTTAACTTACAATACGTAAAAACAGTGTTGTTATCTTTCTCTGTTTTCATAAGCTATTGCGCTTTGCTTAAGGAGACATCTCACAAAGATAAAAACATGGAGAATATAAGACGCAAAAAAAGTAAAAGAATATAAGTGCTTTTTTTGCAGGTTTTTTTTAAAAAGCTAGCACTTGAGGGAATCCGGGAAGAGGTGAAGTTGGGTCAAACAGCTACTATAAAACTATAAGCAGCTCATGAACTTATTCACGTGTGATCCATTAAATGCATTCAGTTATCTCTGGGGGGGGGGGGGGGGAAGAGGACCACGGTTAGGGATTGCATCTAGTTTTTCTTAAAATGGCGGATTCCACAAATTGCGCAAAAATAACGCATGACGTGGAAAAAACAAAACCTATATAGAAATCAAAGATATAACCCACTTTTCACAAACTACATATTTGTCGTTTCGCTCGTCATGAGATGTCAGATGTGACGATTAGGCGTCGACACATTAATTTATTACAACCCTCCACCACCAACTTGCGAAAAAAGACTAGTAGACCTCCATCACCCATTCAATCAAACTTTTCCTAAGAATAGAAATCCATTACTTTAACCCCTCTTTCCAAAAATTGCAACCTAATTACTTCTCAACCAAGAAACTTTATACAATACAAAACAATCAAAACCAATAAGCCCTAAAATCCCCAACCGACACTAGAAACAGCAAAAAAAAAAAAAAAAAAAAAAAAAAAAAAAAAAAAAAAAAAAAAAAAAAAAAAAAAAAAAAAAAAAAAAAACAAAAAAAAAAAAACAAAAAAAAAAAAAAAAAAAAAAAAAAAAAAAAAAAGAAACTACCACCTTTACCGATCTTGTGGTGAAGCTAACACAAACAGTATCTAGAAGTTTTACTGACAAATAACACAAGCGAACTTGATTCTAATTCTGCTGTCTAAGCTAACACCCACAGTATCTACTTGTATTACTTTCTTATTACGTGATCTCGTTAACACTCATCAACAATAAAACAAAACAAAACAAAACAGAAAAAATCTCCGATCTAACCTCAAACCACATAAGTTCCAGCATATTCAATCAGGTTTTGATATAAATCAGTAACAGCACAAAAGTAAAAAAAAACCTAGCAACCATAGCAACTCTTACAGACTATATCACTTCACAATCATAATCAAAACAACGCTAAACCTAACATTCCAATCACAATCAGTAACCACATAAACAATTAATAAACAATAAATTAATCAGTAAACACAAAAACAAACATCATCGACTTTTTTTACTGATAAAAAATATAAGCAAACTTGATTCTGTTATTTCTGTCTAAGCTAACACCAGCAGTATCTACTTGTATTACTTTCTTCTTTAGTTAGTGCGTAAACACTCGATCAACAACAAAACAAAATAAATAAAATCACCAAATTAACATCAAATTTCGAAACAAATAGACTCTAGCAAAGTCAATCGCATCCATATAACTGATAACCGTACAAATGACAACAAATTGACAAAATAACAGCTAAAACATACTATATCACTTCACAATCACAACAACACTAAACCTAACATATTAACTTTATATATAACCATAATCATTAAACACGTATACAATCTAGAAATGCCCTAAATAATATCAAAAACACGTAAATTCTGGCATACTCAATCACATTTTCATAATCAGTAACCGCACAAATAACAAAAACCTAACAACATAGCAACTATAAGCTAACACAAAGTCACAACAGTATATACGTTTATTACTTTCTTCTTCACTGCATAAACACTCATCAACAACAACTTACATAAAATAAAACAAAATTAATCCGTAAACTAACATCAAAACACATAAACTCTAACAAACTCAATCACGTTTCTAAACTCAATAACCGCACAAACGATCAAAACCTAATATTTCATCATAATCAGTAAAAAATCAATTAATCAATATTTAAGGCGTGTTTGTTTGAGCTTATTTGACTTCGGCTTATATCTCATAAGCCCGGATTTTATGGCTTAATTTGAGACTTATCGCTTATATAAGCTTATTATATCAAATAAGGGGAAAAATTCAAGCTTGTAAGATATAAGCCAAAATCAAATAAGCTCATAAGCTCACAAATAAGCTTATACATATACCGTAGCACATCAAAACACATCAAACTCTAGCAAATTCAATCACATTTATATAATCAATAACCGCAAAAAACGATCAAAACCTAACAAATTATATCACTTTATAATCACCACAAGGCTAAACCTAACATTTCATTTATAATCAATAAATTAATAAATAATTAGTAATAAAAAATTATAAAAAATATATATATATAAAAAATTATAACACTTTACAATCACCACAAGGCTAAACCTAACATTTCATTCATAATCAATAAACAATCAACAATCAACAATTAGTAATAAAACATTATAAAAAAATTATAAAAAAAAATATAAAAAAATTAAAAAATTATATATACCATAGGATTTGAGAGTCTGATCGTCTTTAAGTATGCGTCCTTTATAAATCAAACGCTGCTGTGCAGCAGGTATCTCACACTTGTCTTCTAAAACAGTTTTAAAACCCTCAACTGACGACTCAAGGCTAACTTGCACCGTGAATTTAGTTCCGTTAGATGACCGCACGTTAACCGTAACGGAATCACCACCACCGCCGCTTGATTCAACACTGTCGCCGTCGCCGCCCATCGTTAGGGTTTTTGAGTTGATTGATTTTGGTTTAAGTGATTGTTGTTTTGGGGGAATTTATTTTATTATTAGTAGTAAGGAATGAATTTGGTGACTTGGGGAAGGAGGCAGTGTGTGTTTGTTTGTTTGTTTGTTTAACTAATTTATTTTTGTTCTTGTTGTTGTTGTTGTTTGGTAAACGTTAGACCGTTTCGGATTGGAATTTTTTATTTCTTTATCTTTATTTAGTCTTGGAGTGTTTGTTTAAGACTTTAAGGTTGTGGCCGGGACCCGAACCACTAGGAGAGACTCGCGAAGGGAAATTCTTAAAACTTACGGTTTCGCGTTAAGGGGAAAGTATGGATTTTTTTTTTTCTTTTTTTTTTTTGTCTTTTATGAGACTCGATTTGAGTAAAACCCTTCCCCCAAGCTCAAAAGGAACTCAAGTGGCCAACTGAGCTAAGTTAGTTGGTTGGTTACGGAGTTATTTGATTTTCGGCTTATATGTCATAAGCCTTAATTTTATGGCTTATATAAGCTTATTATATAATATGCTTATATAAGTTATCAAGTCTTAAAATAAGCCATAAAATTGAGGCTTATAAAATACAAGCTGAAATCAAATAAACTGGTAAGCGCATGCATAAGCTTAAACAAACACCCTTTAGATTCACTGCTCTCTCTAAACGCTTGTAAATGATCGTCAAATAAAACACTTCACTTAAATACAAACATATCTCACAATACGACACACAAAAGAAAAAGAAATCGGTTGTGATCAAAATTGGACTTTCACACGTCATTGTTTGGTTCCGTAACAAAGGGCGACGCGTCCTTAGTGGCCTTCATAAATTGTTTGATAATCTATTACAAACAACCTTATAAGTTTGCATCATAATCATTAAACACGTATACAATCTAGAAATTCCCTAAATAACATTAAAAACACGTAAATTCTGGCATATTCAATCACATTTTCATAATCAGTAACCGCACAAATAACATAAACTTAACAACATAGCAACTTTAAGCCAACACAAACAGTATCTACGTTTATTACTTTCTTCTTCACCGCATAAACACTCATCAACAACAACTTACATAAAATAAAATAAAATAAATCCGTAAATTAACATCAAAACACATAAACTCTAACAAATCCAATCACGTTTCTAATCTCAATAACCGCACAAACGATCAAAACTTAATATTTCATCATAATCAGTAAACAATCAATTAATCAATATTTAAGGCGTGTTTGTTTGAGCTTATTTGACTTCGGCTTATATCTCATAAGCCCGGATTTTATAGCTTAATTTGAGACTTATCGCTTTTATAACCTTATTATATCAAATAAGCCGAAAAATTTGAGATTGTGAGATATAAGCCAAAATCAAATAAGCTTATACATATACCGTAGCATATCAAAACACATAAAATCTACCAAATTCAATTCACATTTATATAATCATCAATAACCGCACAAACGATCAAAACCTAGCAAATTATATCACTTTATAATCACCACAACGCTAAACCTAACATTTCATTTATAATCAATAAACATTCAACAATTAGTAATAAAAAAATTATAAAAAAAATATATATATATATATATAAAAAATATAAAAAAAATTAAAAAATTATATATACCATAGGATTTAAGAGTCTGATCGTCTTTAAGTATACGTCCTTTATAAATCAAACGCTGTTGTGCAGCAGGTATCTCACACTTGTCTTCCAAAACAGTTTTAAAACCCTCAACTGACGACTCAAGGCTAACTTGCACCGTGAATTTAGTTCCGTTAGATGACCGCACGTTAACCGTAACGGAATCGCCACCACCGCCGCCGCTTGATTCAACGCTGTCACTGTCGCCGCCCATCGTTAGGGTTTTTGAGTTGATTGATTTTGGTTTAAGTGATTGTTGTTTTGGGGGAATTTATTATTAGTAGTAGTAAGGAATGAATTTGGTGACTTGGGGAAGGAGGCAGTGTGTGTTTGTTTGTTTCAACTAATTTATTTTTGTTCTTCTTGTTGTTGTTTGGTAAACGTTAGACCGTTTCGGATTGGAATTTTTTATTTCTTTATCTAATATAGTCTTGGGAGTGTTTGTTTAAGAGTTTAAGGTTACGGTCGGGAACTGAATCACTAGGAGAGACTCGCGATGGGAAATTCTTAAAACTTACGGTTTCGTGTTAAGGGGAAAGTCTGGGTTTTCTTTGTCTCTTTTGAGACTCGAATCTGAGTAAAACCTCTCCACAAGTTCTAAAAAGAACTCAAGTAGCTAACTGAGCTAAGTTGGTTGGTTACGGAGTTATTTGATTTCGGCTTATATCTCATAAGCCTTAGTTTAATTATGGCTTATATAAGCTTATTATATAACATGCTTATATAAGTTATCAAGTCTTAAAATAAGCCATAAAATTAAGGCTTATAAAATACAAGCCGAAATCAAATAAACTGGTAAGCGCATGCATAAGCTTAAACAAACACCCTTTAGATTCACTGCTCTCTCTAAACGCTTGTAAATGATCGTCAAATAAAACACTTCACTTAAATACAAACATATCTCACAATACGTCACACAAAAGAAAAAGAAATCGGTTGTGATCAAAATTGGACTTTCACACGTCATTGTTTGGTTCCGTAACAAAGGGCGACGCGTCCTTAGTGGCCTTCATAAATTGTTTGATAATCTATTACAAACAACCTTATAAGTTTGTTTTTGGGAGTTGTATGATATATTTAACAAAACTAGTTGTAAGCGAGTTAACTGATAACTATTAGCTATAAACTGCTAGCTGGTATATAGAAATGATAACTCATTTTAAAGGTAGAGTTTTAGGGTCTTACAGAATTAAAATTGAGGTCATGCCATTGCAAGAATCAAAATATTTATGTCCTATCAAAATTTTAATAAGCATCTCATATAACAAACACTTAAAAAAAACCAAGAACATAGACAAACTTTTTTTTTTCCCGACGTTAACCTTCGTAACTTTTGGTTATTTGTTTTGGGTCTCTAGATTGTGTTGAAAAAGGTTTACAAATGTTATCGCCAAACATGATGAGACAATGCATTTTTTATATGTTAACTGAATTTAACGAACATGAAAGTAACATGAAACTATTGTTTATGGTAACTAAACCATGTGTATTTTATCATTAGGATTTACAAGAAAGGTAACGAATTTTTGTCAGGAAAAAAAAGTGACCATTAACCCTCACATCTTATCACGGTTAATTTGCACTATCATCGTGATTGATACACATGTTGGCTTGAAAACAATGTTGTGTTAGTAGATAACACACATCTCCATCAAAGTGCAGTCATTGCTTCTCGTAATAATTTCGTAATCCTTCTCGGAATGTTTTTTGTAATGTTGTTAATAACGATTCATCGAAAAATAGTCGTGATCTATCTCAAACAAAATGGAATAAGACATTTGTTATGACGGTTAACTGGTTACTATGATTGGACAGTGTGTTTGAGTAACAAATTTGTGTGTTCGTATAGTAGGGTTTTAGACAAGATGATAAATATAGAAGCGAAAAGACTTAGGATCAAATGAGAAGAACTATTAAAATAAGAAAGATGAGAAATAACTATAACCACATATTAAGGATACATCAACTTGAATTAGATGCATCCTTAATCTTTTAGATGCACTATGATATATTTTCTAGCTAAAAGTTAGATGCATATACATATATTAGATGCATTTTAGCAAGTTAAGAAAATCCTATGTATTTTTTTTCCTCTACGGGTCAAATTTGTTGCAAGTACTACTTTGCATCGTTTTCGCTTCAAAATTATTTTTGAAACTAATTGGGATGTATCTAAATAAATAGAGATGCATCTAATTCAAGTCGATGCATCTCAAATATATGGTTATAGTTATTTCTCATCCTTCTCATTATAAGTTTTATTCTCACTAGATCATTACCCGAAAGAAACAATATATTAAAGAGGAGTAAAACCGATAAAACGTAAAAGTAAAAAACCAAATGAAGCAATATGACACTAATGTAAGACGAGAAAAAAAAACAATTTTTTTTTTTTTTTTTAATATTTTTTAATCATCAATTCATCATCACTAGGAAACTACTAGTAAAACACATGAAACGATAAGAGTAAACACGTCAAAGCTAAGGTCTGAAATGTAAATTTCTTGCACACATTGTTATATGGTCAATGCATGTCTATGATAAAAGCATGGTATAAAACTTTAAATAATCATATCCTAATCTAAAGTTCGGTGGTTACACACACAATCTTCAAAAAGTGCGGGCTCATATTCGTTACTGGACATGTGGTATATGATTAATTAAATACACACAACAACTACCAAGTTTTAAATTACACGAAAAGGACAAACTATGTCGAAAATTTGTTATAAGGTAGAGCATAAGAAGCTTTTATTCATTACATGTTTCACATTTTGAAAATGGAAAACAAGAATGATAGAACAACAAAACACAAAAACAGACATATCGTGTATATTATTGAATGTATAAAATAGAGAGAATTTAAAAAGAAGATAGAGAATGTCACAAATTAGATGACATATCATTGTGTGAATATTTTTGTAAAAATTTTGTAGTTTTAGCATTACTCAATGAAAAAGTATTTACTTTGCACCAACTTTTAAGTTAATTTTTTTTAAAAAAGGCATGTTCTCAACTTCTCATAAGTCATAACTGAGATATCGTGGTCTCTCCGATGTTTCATGTCAAATATTGTTTTCATATGATCAATAGCCATTACGAAACTTTAGACTTTTAAATCGAACATTATTGAAAGCACATATAGTTTTTCTGAAAATTCTGGTTCTACCACATGTCTTCCAAAGATCAACGTTAACATATCATACTAGCGGATGAGAGTACTCGCGTAGTCGTTCATTGCCTAGTCTTGATTAACCCTCAAGAAAGTTCTACTTCACTAATGCTATGAATTTGTCCTTTACTCACTAAGAGCGCGCAAACAATATATGAACATTGCACCATCAGCGTGCAAGCGAGATATGAACATTTTAGTGGAGGAATGAGCTCTTATTGTGCCATGATACCATGATCAGTCTATACAGAGACATTGTCAATACATGATGAAATTGATGGAAATTGATCACCCTTTGCATGTGTTAGCTGATTTTGCTTGCTTGTAATGATCTGGT
This sequence comes from Artemisia annua, assembly GCA_014162995.1. Lineage (NCBI taxonomy): Eukaryota > Viridiplantae > Streptophyta > Magnoliopsida > Asterales > Asteraceae > Artemisia > Artemisia annua. The sequence goes on from LBNU01033654.1 coordinate 34,318, forward strand.
GTTCAATTGCGGATTATCTATCACCTCATGAAATTAGAAGTCTTGGGTATGACTTCTTTCGGTGCTATCACTTGTGGGTCGAATCAATGTCTCAAAAAATCTTTTGTGCCGCTCAAATATGCTAAGATGTTTACTCAATACCATAAAGGTGATGAAACATGTCAATGCAATACCTATTATTGGAACAATCAATCATTTCAAAAACGTTTCTCACTTGGTTCTTGAAAGTTATCGGTCATAAATTGTCAAACACGTAAATTTGTTTCCGCATACACCATCTTTGTTGGGTCACTGAAATTACCCAAGTTTCCTTAACTAGGATTTGAACATAAAATAACCTAAGTGTCGTAATACCTTTAACACAATCAAGTCACTGAGTGAACAGACACTCAGTGAGTCATCTTCAAGATGCTCAGGACAAGCCATGAAGAAGGGCTTTCCATTCAGTGAGGCGGATTCTCAGTGAATAGCACCTAAGCCAAAGAAGAAGATGATGGATTCAGTAAGCGTTGACAATAGCTCACTGAATCCCACTCCTCCTCACCATCTACAAAGACTGAAGAATTGGCGGGATTGGGAGGGAAAGTTTGAACTGCTTTATTTAGTACTTTATTACTATAAAGTCAAACTTTCCCTACCAACCTCAATCAAGCCCATACCTTAAAAGCTACTTTGTCACTATCCCAATATGGTATGTCTGACATGGAAGAAAATCTTTCATAAGATTTCTTTAAGGTAGTCATTGTCAAACCTGGAATAGTATGTTTTATATGTTATATATATAGCATTGTAAAGGGGAGAAAGTAAGTTTGTGAATTTAAGCTTTTAGACTTACACAACCCTTTTCTCCCTCCAAGAAACATACTCGTACTCGAGATAGCTGATTGTACCGTAGTTTTACTTAAGCTTAGCTTAAGTTAGCGAGGAGGAACATACCATTACATTGTCATTTAATCCCAAGTGTTTGTTCCGCAAAACACTTGGGTATACATCTTTGAATCATTATCTAATAAGACATTAAACGTGAAAATTATATTCTCTGTTTTACGTTTAGTCTTGTTCTAGTTTGTTATCAAAGAAGTCACTACATCATATTAACATACACTCTTAAGTTTATCTCTAGTAACCTAGTGTAAAAAGGGACAACAAGCTGATCAGAGCCTCTGGTTTGTAAAAACTTTTAACCACAGAGTGCTCAAAGTTTCTTTTAAACAAGATCTCCATTATGGCTGGGAAAATGATGTACCCCACTAGTCCGATAAAAAAGGGAGGAAGCTACTCTGCTACTTGTCCCGACTTGAAGGTTGGAAAATCAACAAGTGGAAAAAGCGAATGCTTTGCTACTTAAATACGGGTATGGAACCCTATTACATTAAACTCATTAATGAAGGGTCCATATGTTCCAAAACTGCTGAAGGTTTCGATATAACTTGAAGCTCAGTGGACTATAGATGTAGACGGAGGGTGGTCAATCAGGTCAACGCTTAAAGCATCCTTATATCATATCTCCTGACGATGTATGGAATTCAGTCATAAAATTGTCCACTGCCAGCAGACATGGACTGACTTGATAAATAGCTTTGAAGGCCCTCAGATACCAAGGAAACAGGGTCATGGACTGAAACTGAGTAGCAACACTTTCAGGCAAAAGATACTGAAAGTCTCTCTGAAACCTATACCCGCTACAAAAACCTCTTAATAGAACTGACAATGATTGTGTTACACTGTCTAAACATGAAATCACAGTGTGGCTTGTCAACATCTCCCTGGAAAGTGGTTAAATTCTCTCCAGGGTATGAGAATGCATAATCTTCAAATCTTGACTATCCTGAAATCTTTGGAAATATCTCTATGAGCGAACAACCTCATATACAAGGAGATATCCTGAGACTAAGAATAGCACAAGAAATGAAAGAACCCTGATTGCTACACCCATCATCACTGCTTTCTATTCTAATGGTACTTGTGCAGGATTATCAAGAAAACTCAAGAAGATGAGCTTGATGAAGAGATAGTGAGGAATACTTGAATGATTTGCAAAATAAATTTCAGAAAGAGCTCTCCTATGCTAACTCAAACGTCATCAAAAGACAAAACTTTTCCAATACAAAACCAAATGAGATGTATGAATTCTACAAATGTGGAAAAGAGGACACTTTGCTAAAGAATGTTTCATCAAAAAACTCTTTCAGACCTTCATACGTTCAGGAATCTTCCTCAGGAACTGGAATTCAACACAAATTTTCAGCTTCCTCAATACTTTCAAGATCACACTGAGAAATTCTCAAAAAATATTTTGAAGCAACAGTATAGGAAAGCCAAAAGCCAAACTTGCTCTACTCGCAGGCGCTCCCTCAAACTCTCAAGTCCCCTCAAGGCCACCAATCATACCAACCAAAAACAAAGGGCTGGTTGCTTGCAATTATGACTGGGAATGGGAGATGTATCCTCAGAAGAAGAAGAGGTACATGTCATGCATGATGGCACTTTCAGAAGAGAACTAAGAGCTTGCCGTTGGTAAAAGCAGTCGCAGAAATGGAGAATGGTCAACATCACCATGAGGAAGCGTAAACATTTTACTTCAATGGATGATGAAACTATGGAAATCTTATTTGGATTATATCAATGTTGATCTTAAGTAATGTTGAGAGCAAAGGTTAAAAAACCCCCTTGGTTTTCAAGATACAACAAAATATCATTGAATTAAATAAGTGTAGGGATGAATTCTCATTTGACAGCTAAGCTTGAAAATGTCACCTTCAAATCAAAATCTGAACCTTGTACAATAAACCACGACTCTTCAGGAAGACCTTAAGATAGAAAAAGATGTCAATTGAAAGTTGGACCAAGAAAAATCCCAGGGTCTATTGAAACTGTCAGTCTCATTCCTAGTCTAAAAGAAGTAATAGAGAGGATCAACTCACTGAGTTCTACTAGAGACTCCCACTCAAAGTGCTTTCTTGCCAC
>LBNU01033654.1:37293-68495 GCA_014162995.1 Artemisia annua
TATATATATATATATATATATATATATATATATATATATATATATATATATATATATATATATATATATATATATATATATATATATATATACATATATATATATATATATATATATATATATTAAGTTTACAAAAAGAGTTGTACATAATGAATAAGGTTAAGAAACTTTCTTTACATGTAATATTATTCATATTTTCTTTTTTAAAAAAAAAGTTTTTTTTTTAATCAAAGATGAATTGAATAAAAAAAAACCCGCCACGCCTTACGCTTTAGCGCGTCTTTTTCCGCCTCATCTCACATAACGCCTAGAGTCGACGCCTTGGTTTATTTCGTAATGTGGAGGTCAACCCTCATGCCTTAGCCGCACCTTGACGCCACCATGGCACGCCTTCTAGAACCATGGTTAAAAACATAAATCATTAAAGATATAGGCTATGACAGGTTTTCATCTGTATTTTCAAGCATATTCTAAAACATATAACATCATCGTCAAACAAACAAAGAACATGTCATCAAACTCGTAGAAAAATGTGTTATGCATGAACAATCATGTGATGATAATCTTAATCAATTTACAATTTATAGAAGCTACCCTAATTGTTATGGATTGAGATCCTTCAAAATTCAATATGAGCATGATAAGTCATGTTGATATTTTTGTGAGAAAGAAAAATATGTGGGCTCTTTAATGTGTCACATTTATTTTACTTAAATTCAAAACTTCCCTCACAATAACACTAACATGACCTATTATGTTTAAATGATACTTGAAAGGATCGCAATCCAACTGTTATACATATGTATTCATCATATGTACAACTAATATTTTGTGGGGTTTTGCAAATTTGTTAAAATAAATTTGCAACAAACTAAATGTGTCAAGATTGAAGTTGTGGTAGATAAGATATTGCCTATCTAAAGGTATATAAAACTGTAATGCCAAAATGAAAATTGAAGTTGTCTCACGTTGTTGGGTGTACAAAAGTTTTATGTGTTTTTATAGCTAAAACCAAGAAAATATCATTATCGGCTAGCGAAGATGGATAAGTCTCAGTAGATCCCTCATTCTTCACTGAATTACTGAAAGAGAGCCTTAAGGGAGAGAGTTTCGGTACACTAAAAATGGCTGTAAACGAATTAAATGAAACATAAATATGCAAACCTTTATTTCGATCTAAACCGGTATATGAAATTTCGAATATCCGCAATAAACGTGCGGTTGAGAATCGCTAAAAATAAACCCCACGTAAGTCGTTAATTAATATAATTTTTAGTAACTTTTGCAATCAAGCGATCGTAAAAAAAACACGTCTGCAATGAAAATACGGCATTGAACTAACCTGTTTTGTACACATTTTGTGATTATATTAACATGGAATATGGAATGTGGTACTATGGTAAGCACAATCTATATTCAATTGGGCCATTATTGATCTCACTTAGTCCTTCTTTTATATAAACTTAAACTTACTGTGAAACAAAAATTTGTCCGTGACATTAAACTTATGAAGCAAGCATAACTTTATTTAAGGTGGTAAATTATATACTGCGTATATCACAATAATTGCTTTGCATATTCTAGATTGGCCTTTAAAACAGTTACACATCGTTAAGTAGGCGGATATGATATTTGCAGTGGGAGTTATCCCACATTGGTGAGAGTTATCCCACATTGGTGGGTGTTTAGAATGGGTGTTTGTTTATAACTGAAAATTTATAGAAAATGTTTAGATGTCACTGCTGAGTTGCTGAATAATTATACATTTATTAAGTGTCTCAGTGTGGTTTTCTTATTTTTGTTATTTTTAATTCAATTTAGGAACTTGTTAATTTTACAACCTATGTCATCAAACTAGTAGAAATTGTTCTTTTTAATTCAATTTAGGAACTTGTTAATTTTACAACCTATGTCATCAAACTAGTAGAAAAAAAATTATCACTGTTAAGAACATAAATCATCAAACATATAGCAGTTTTCATCTTATTTTTGTTCTTTTTTATTCAATTTAGTTGGAACTTGTTAATTTTACAACCATGTCATCAAACTAGTAGAAAAATAATTATCACTGTTAAGAACATAAATCATCAAACATATAGCAGTTTTCATCTGTATTTTCAAGCACACTTTAAAACATATAACAATATCGTCAAATAAACAAAGAAAGCGTGTCATCAACCTAGTAGAAAAATGTGTTCTGCATGAACATTCATGTGATGATAATCTTAATCATGAAGTGTATCACCAAATTTCGATATATATTTCCATTTACTTTTTAAAGTTGTCACACATGAGTCGTCAAATTAACATTTAAATTTGTTTGTGTGAAACGTTAACCTAACAAGCAAATATGATTCTGTATATACACCTCAAAGTATGAATTTCAAGATCATTAGTGACCAAACACATATAACAGTCACACGATAAAAAATCACAGATAGTAGCTCAAATGCTCTTTAAATTTTGTATGATCATTTGATTATTGTCAACATAAACATATAACCATGTCATCAGAACCAATAGACAACTATGTTCAACATGAACAAATATGTTCACACACCAGAACAATGAAAAATTAAAAGTCAAACTAAATCACAAACCCAAAAAAAGTTAACATATAAAGACTAGCTCCCCACCCCAACCCAATAAGGCAACAAGGGAAGTTGCTAAAAATCACTTAAAATACTGTCACTGCATCTGCATCTGATATAAGTCATGTCACGATATTGTCCCGCTTTTAAGAATTATTTCTCTATAAGAATGTTGTTGGTCTCCTCAATAAGAAATGTTGCTGGCTCACATTTTGCTGCATAACCAAGCAATGATGTATTGTACTTCCTATAAACACCAGTCAATCTCCCTAATGCTGCCTTTTGATGGTAGCCCACTATCTTTCTTGAACATTGCCTGAATAAAAAGTCAAACCAAACACAATTAGAAAGTCAGATTATTCAAAACATACCCATGAACCTATTATCGGTTAAAGGTTAGTTACTTACAAAAGTTGGTCTTCTGAGTAAGTAGTATGATATTCGCAAGTCTTCGACCACTGTTTTATCCCATAAAGACTACATTGTGCTGTGTAGACTGATGCAGCCGCTAAAAATGATGGCGGGTATTTAAGCATCTCGTATTCCACTAGGCAAAGCTCCATCAAGTAAAACGACATGTGGTCAAGTTTTGAATCTGATTGAGCCGCTTTTAGGAATCTTTTCATAAAAGCATATGGGGTCGGCAACGACATGTTGAATTCTAATGTGTTTAGCATTAGTTTTTCCTGAAAAATAAAATAAAAATTGATTAAAAAACTTTGGTTTGTAATGTGTTAAGTAGATAAGTTGTTGACAGTTTTAGTACCATCACAAGAAATTGACTTCTTGAGTAAGCTTTGTCCGAGATGAACATCAAATCTTCGATAATGGGGACTGTAATTTCTTCATATTTACAAGCCAAAAGCATGGCAACCAAACCGACTAATTGCAAATTAGTTCTAATTACAGACTGTTTAGCTAAGAATCTGTCAATGAGGTTGACCGTCAAAAACAATGACTCCGGTAGAAGGACAAACTTGTGGTGGACCTGTTAATGTTATTTGTTAGTAACAGAAATAGAAAATCCTTAAAGAAAAAAATTTAATCAGATTGATTGGCAATTACCTCAATGAGCCAGTCTATAAGTACAGCTCGCATCCTCTGGTTGATGTCAAATTGTTGCGTCATGTAATCTGGCGAGACCATGCTACAACTCTGCAAAATGCCCGAATTACACAGCATTTAACAAACCGTTCCAAAGACCAAATAAAAGAATGCAAAGGTTTCTACTTTGAGCGTTGAGAAAATCTAAGCAAATTAGTAAAGTGCACAATATGACTTTGTTCGTATATAATTATGTCGTTTAGACTTCCGAAACGGATTCACAATACTGCAAACAACCCGAGCTAAGAAATTCTAATTTTAATATGCTCAAAACATTAATGAAAGAAATCAAAACTTTTTGTTTTATCATCAACAAAACCAAAATAACGTGCAATTCATATATGATTATGCCGTTTAGTCTTCCAAAACAGATAATGCACAGTTCTGCAAACAAGGCGAACTAAGAGAATCTAATTTTAGTTTTACGTAAAACATTAATGACAGAAATCAAAACATGATGTTTTTATTAACAGAAAAATCAACTCATGTGCATGATTTGATTGTTAAGATTAGAAAAAGGTCATATTTCTCGAAAATTTGGTGTCATGAAATTAAGAAACACTGAAACAAGCTATATATTTGCACGAAGAACCCGAATAAGTTCAATCGACGTTTCATTTTTTAAATCAAATTAAAGAAACTGGAATTTTCTGACTTTAAGTAATAAAGGCACACAATTTTCTGACTTTATAAGCTATTCACATTGATCCTATACATACTACATAAATCAAAGCATTCCATGTTTAGCAATCAAATAAGCCATATACCTCCATATTTCTATAATGTGCATAAAGATCCTCCACATACTCAACCACAGCAAGCTGATTTCCGTCATCACAAGCGTCGATATCAATAACTGATTCCTCAAAACTATCCTCCATCTCAACCTCCTCCTATCAAATCAAAATTCAAAATAAGTCAAACTGATATTCTTAATAAAACAATCTTCAACATATCAAACACATTGCTAAAAACAAATGTACCATATCATGATCTTCCAACATTGTTTCAGATGTTTCCAAAAACATCGGCACAGGCTCATTTTGATCTTGCCATACACCAAAACCCTCTTCTGATCCATTTAGCTTCTTAGTTTCCTCAGGGAAACACTGTTTCTTGTTGGCTATTTCTACTGCAAGTTTCCTATTTTATACAAACAAATTCAAATAACACTATTAGTAAATCAAACATCCATATATATCACATCATTCCAATATTAGAATCACAGTTTTAATGATCAAATATCAATTTCTGATTGGAATCACATTTTTATAAATACTAAATATAACTAAATTTTTATGTATCTAAACTTTTAAATGCAAAAAATATTTAAAAGACGATACATAATATTAATTCTCTTATTACATATAATAATCATTAAAACACATGTTCTTATCAATTCCATAGATCATAATCTCATAGTAGTAAATTCAAGTATCGTCTCATTACAGAAAAAGATTATATACAAGATTCAAGAAAGATCAAAATAAACTACTGTAGTAGATTTGAATTTATAAACCAACATAACATCAATACTTTTATAATAATAAAAAAACCAAAAGAAAGAAACATACAGTGATGAAGTTCTTTTCTTAGCAAGACAATGATCATGCCCTTTATCCAAATTCTGATTAATCTCACTCAACGCTCTCCGCAATCCGAATTTTCGACCACCCATAACTTCTCCTTCACCTAAACACCAACAACAACAAAAAACACAATCAGCACCAAATATATAAAAAAACAAAAACAACCCATACTTCAAAATTTTGATCTAGCATTAATATCAATATATACTCAACAAATCCTACATGTGCACTAGGTACATGTATGTATGATGTAAACGGTCGCACCCCTACAGACTGCTTACGCAGATCTGACATTAATAAAAGGTACCTTTTATATTTGCGTGTTTCGCGAAAGGTTGAATATTATTGTTTTCATTAAAATCTTCCATTGATGAAACAAAAACAAGGGTTGATAAATGTTTTAAGATGATATAATAAATAAGTGATCACAAATCATTAACAAAAAAAAACATAAGATGAATGCAAATGTTGTGAATGATGAAGAAGAAAAATGTGAATGTGTGACCATTATATTTGAAAGCAACGGCTATGAAAAATATGTCCGTTGGGTTTAAGATATATATTATCAACCTTATTACTATATTTCTTTTAGCGTAATATGATAATATATGGTTTTACTATTGCCAGATCATATTTTATTTATCACAGAAATCTAGTTATTTTAAGGATGTGTTGTATGCATTAGAAGTAGTACAATTGTGTGGAGTTAGAAAGTTTTGGTTTGGAATAAAGAAGGAGAATTTTAAGGCTGTTTGTACAGCAACGGTCACCTTTGAGGTTATGGACACGTGGCATGCAAATGTTCATGCGAATATTTACTACATAATATTAAGTTGAGAGTAATTAATGGTAGTGATTATAGTAATGGGATAATATTTCCTTCTAAGTTTTTGAGCAATGTAATAAGGTTAACTTAATTTGAATAGTTATAGTTTTATTGTAGAAATGAATTATGACATTCATAGACGGAACTTGAACATTTATTTTGGGGGGGCCGTATTTATTTTGGAGGGATCGAATCGGAGATTTGTTTGTAACCACAACTAAATTACCCCTAAAACCTATAACTTTTACACTAGGCGCCGCAAAGTTTGGGGGGGTCGGGGCCCTCCCGGTCCCTTAATAGTTCCGTCCATGCTGACATTGCAAAAATTAAGGTCATGAATGAATTTAAAAAAAAAAAAAAAAAAANCTATGAAAAATATGTCCGTTGGGTTTAAGATATATTATCAACCTTATTACTATATTTCTTTTAACGTAACATGATAATATATGGTTTTACTATTTCCAGATCATATTTTATTTATCTCAGAAATATAGTCTTTAAAGATTGTGTTGTATGAAGTAGAAGTAGTACAACTGTGTGGAGTGAGTAAGTTTTAGTTTGGAATAAAGAAGGAGAATTTTAAGGCTGTTTGTACAGCAACGGTCACCTTTGAGGTTAAGGGCACGTGGCATGCAAATGTTCATGCGAATATTTACTACATAATATTAAGTTGAGAGTAATTAATGGTAGTGATTATAGTAATGGGATAATATTTCCTTCTAAGTTTTTTTCTTTAAAGAAGAAATATTAAGTTTTTGAGCAATGTAATAAGGTTAACTTAATTTGAATAGTTATAGTTTTATTGTAGAAATTCTGAAATTCATAGACGGAACTTGAACATTTATTTTGGGGGGGGCGCATTTATTTTGGAGGGGCCGAATCGGGGATTTGTTTGTAACCACAACTAAATTACCCCTAAAACCTATAACTTTTACACTAGGCGCCGCAAAGTTTGGGGGGGGCCGGAGCCCTCCCGGTCCCTTAATAGTTCCGTCCATGCTGACATTGCAAAAATTAAGGTCATGAATGAATTTAAAAAAAAAAAAAAAAAAAGGTTACACAAATTATCTAGAAAGTGCACCCAAATTTATGTATCAAGGTGGAGCCTAAATTAAAGTTTGTATTACTCAAAATACATGTTTCATATAACATTGATCACAAGTTTAAACAAAAAGGTGTAATACATTTTTCTTTTTAGTTTTTTTAATAACGACAATGATTATTATTTTATTTTGTTTTCAAACCCCATAACTATATAAAAAAAACTAGCCTGAAGCTAGAAAAACAAACATCAAACAAAGAGATCAGTGATTATTTATTATCATGTAATTTATAATTTTAAAACTTTGTTTATATGTAAAATGTGTAGTGTTATATGAGATTCTTATGTATTTTTCATTTTTTTTTTCAATAGTTGAAACACTTATCATCAATGTAAAGGATATAATTAGTTTTCTTTTAACAAAATTTGATATATTAACTTCTAGCAATAAATACAAATTAAAGAATTAGTATTGAGATATAGTAGTAGCTATATTGATGGTGAAAATATTAAAGTAATTGTTTGATAATAATGACTTTCTTATGACTGCAATTACTAAAACTTGATATTGAGTTTGAATTTCCACTATGTATCATCATTATATGTCCAAATATACGCAGATGCATTTTCTTGGTCTTGCTACATAGTATAACAATTTAATGTTTGTTTTCTATTCAAACTTTTTGATTTTCATTTGTGTTTCTTAACAAATGTTGTTACAAAATGTTTATATATATATGATTACTTCCATACCATTTTTTTTAAGATAACAAACTTTATAATTTATTGTAATAAATTAATATAAAAGAATATAGACAGAATAATTAATTTTATAATGGATAGGGGTTGCACTTTTTGGATTCGGTACGCTCTTGCCCACTTTGACGAAGGAAGGTAACTTGTCTTTTACGAACTAAACCAGCTCCCCTGCCTTGAAGTTTGGGCACATGTTAACGCTCTTTCAACCCAACAATATATAAAACAGACCAATAAAAACTTCGGATTATGTCTGAACTTAAACATAGTTTAATGCATGAAAGGTATAAATTATAAGTTTATTACTGTTCTAATTTTAATAAGAGTGTATATGAATCACAAAGACCTTTGTAATTATTTTATATTTTGATTTTTTTTAATAAAATATGAATAACCAATAACACTCAGTGTTGTAATGCTCCGCACAAAGAGCACTAGGTGACCATGAGCCATATGGCTCATTTTATAACAAAAAGTGTTGTCACTTTAGCATTTTTTTCTTATAACTCAGAACCTATAATCTAACTCAAAACACTCTCGTTTCATCACTCTAGTTATAGGATCCACACTTAAAAAAAAAAAAAAAAAAAAAAAAAAACAACAACCTGTAAAATTGAGGCGAGGCCTTATAACTCAATGGGGGTGTGATTTCAAGCCATAGGGTTGCCCTATAACGTGTGCGCACCGTGTGCTTATCATTAAAAGACAATGTTGATCACATTGTATCAACTGTTTGAAGAGTGTTCTAACAATTTTAAAGAGCTAATATATTGTGGTATTCATAAAATAACTTTAGAGGTGATCAAGGTTTACATAGAGCTAAGTCATGTAGGATAGACTCTACTATTCAACATGCCAAAAAAATGATGGACACTAGTGACAATGACGCGAGACACACTGGCAAGACACATGTAGTTGTGTTGAAAATAACTCTAGTTGTTGATAAGATTCTTAAAACTTTATATCCAATTTCGGATGTTTAAGTTTTTATACTTGTAACTAGCCATCTCAAAGAATAATTTCAAGAGAAGATGGTAGGAACTCGACTTATGTTGTATACTTTAATACTGGTATATTCTATATGAGTTCAAACTTGAAAGTATTAATAGTAATAAAGACACCTAGTAAGGCATTAATATATACTACTACATGGTTGTTATTTTAAAATTATGACTGACAATTGACAGGGTGGAGGCAGTGGCCGATCTTTTTCCTTAATTGAATGTGTTGTCAGAAGACCAACCCCATTTTCTAGTGGGCTTCCTGTTCTGTCTTTAGTTTCATTGTTTGTAGTACTCCTTAATGTGCATCATCAGCTTGTACTGTACAATCATGTTCCAAATTATCACTTGGAAAAAATTTAAAAATGCCATACAAATTTCTTACTAGCAGATCAATACACTGGTACATTCATATTGAAAAAAAAATAAAATAAAAAATAAATAAATAAAATAAAAATAAAAATAAACATAATGTATAACTCTAATATAATACTTTTTGGATGCATGTCAACAATCATTGAAACAAGTATTATGCTCATACAGTCATATGATCATATCTAAGTATCTAACTGACATAAAATAATGAAAAAATAGTATGATATGATAATCATGTCTTATACTTGATCCACTTGAGACAACTCTTGATTTGTTGTAAAATCCCTAATAAAACAAAACCTTTCCTAAGGGGAACATTGGACCTCACATTGATGATACAAACATTTGCTTGCTACGCTAAAGAGCCTATAAGTACACTATTATAATGTTACATCTCAAAATGCAACGGAACAAGGCATAAAATAGCAAGGACTGAATGAATTAGAAGCATAACTCTACCAGAATCATGGTGTAGTCACTTGAAAAGAGATGATAGTGACAACACTCGTTTCCTTTTTGGCTCTTGGTTGACAGTGTTGACACTTTGTTTTTTGGTTGTTGACTGATCTACTTGCACTTCTGCATGTACATCTACATGTACGTCGCGACTTTCTTTGGATTTTTGAGCTTCTAACTGAGATGGAAGCTTTTCCTTACCTGTTATGGTTTCCACTGTGTGAATAAGATCCTGCATTGGCGATTGAGACATACTTGTCTCTTCTGGCTTCTCAATTGTGTGATCCTGCAAATTGTAAATGCAAGTATTAACACCTCATTGAGAAAATAAAGTTGAAAATATAAATTACTGGATGACGTAAAAAGGTGCCATATCGGAATACGATATGATTTACTTGATTTAAACTTCAAAACTAAATGGAATATATTAGGCAATTGAAACTTCATTGAACTCCATCACAGTGGAACAAAATAGACTAACTCTTAATAAAAAAAATTAATTAATTTTTACAGAAGTGTTTCTTGTCAACCCGAAATGACACGTACCATATATTACCCGTTTTCCAACTCTAAGTAAAGTGGTGGATGTTAAAACTCAAATCCTACATTCCTACCTCAAATCTCTCTGCAGCTGCATTTTGCTTAATACTGTTGCTTGATTTTGTATTCAGTTCTTGCTTCTTAACGTTGTTTGATTTCTGTGTTGGTGACTGAGGTGCACTAACTTCTTCTGGTTTCTCCATTGTGCAATCCTGAAAGTAGTTAACCATATAAATCCCTCATTTGAGTAAAAAAAGACAATTAAGTGCTTCATGAAAATACAGGACTTCCTCTTATTGCAAGTTTTAAAGATTATATCACTTCATTGTAGATTGTAGTCATTGCTAATTCTCGATGATGCTATTGATTATGATTTACAAGATTTATCATTTATAACAGATAAAAAGGTAGGAACTAGAATTCAAATCGTACCTCCATTTCTAGACAGGAAGAAGCATCGAGTACTTCAACATGCTGCTTAGAAACAACTACTTCAATATCTTCAATCTTTATCTCTGTAGCTGCATTTTGGTTACTGATGCTTGATTTTGGATTCAGTTTTGGCTTTTTAGGGCTATGGGATTTAGATTGCTGATAATTTAGTTCAAATGGTGTAAGTGATGCAGGATGGTTGTCATTGCCCTCATCAATCCCGCAGCCCAAAGTATTAAGGATGATCTTTCCTAGTGCAAATCTAGTCTCTGAAGTATCCCCTTTTCCAAGTAACTGATGGTTTATTTCAAATGAACTTCTTCCTTCATCGCAAGATTTCCCTTTTTGTATAAGAACGTGAAAGAGTTGTGCAGCACTCTGAGCGGAATTCTTCGGTATGAATACCTGAAAAAAAAAGGTAATTAATTATACATAAAGAGGAAGGAGAAGATCGTTAACTTGCAGTGTAAGTAATTCTATGTTTCAACCTGAAACTCAAGTTATAAATGCTTTTGGGTTCGGAGTGATAGATTACTAAGATCAACAAATACTCACTCTATCCCATAAACTTGAATTTCTTTACCGACAAAAGGGCGAATAAGTCTTCCCAAGATAGTGTAGGTTACTAATTATTCTACAGTTTCAAATTGCCTCATTAGACTCACAATACCTTAAAATCAGGCAGATAAAGAATATGGTATGCAACGTATTTTTAGTACTCATTACAATTTCCTAATAACTATATCATTCTTGAATCTATATTACCTCAGGAAACACTTTTCATACTACACTATTTTGAAAGCTTACTATATCAAATAACATTATTTCAACAAAATACTTCGAAAACCGCAAGACTTTCTCAAGGATTCACAAATGAATTGCAAAATTTTCCATCTTTGGAAGGCTAATATTAAAGTTATACATTTACGCATTATTGTCACCGGCAAGAGTTGAATCCAACCAGAATCACTTACCAAACCAGAACAGGGGAAATCAGGGTACTTCAACATTGTTTGGTGCAGGCCATCTGTATCCACCAACATATTGCAAGAATCTATCACTTTCTTTGCTAAATCATCCACTTTTCTAGCAACCTCATTAACGGAAATGAACGTAGATGGATCTAAAGTTTCAGGTTCAAAGTTGACTATTCTTTGACCAGATTTTCTAGCAAACTCAAGGCCATGCTCCCAACTTTGATGATAGAGAACAGAAGCGAAAGTCAGTACAACATAAGGATGTTGAGGTTCTTCTATTAGTGCCTGATGGAATGCCAAAAGCCCAATCCTGTGTCAAAACAACAAATAGATAGTCAACTACTTTAACTGAAAATGTTATAAGTAGCTTCAAAGAAACTAACTCACCATAACCGACAGGCAGATGGTTGATCACAACTAACAATCTTGTCCAGATAAGAGAGCAATTTCTGTAAAAGAACAAAATGCATCTGTTATTAAAATAATCATTTAGCCTATTCTGTATAGATATCATCTCCTATATATGAGTTCCATATGCAAAAACTATTTTTTAAGCAGAATCGTACCATCAACATCATGGGAGATTCACCATATTCAGTAGTCTGTCTAGAAATGTATGCTGCCTACAATTCAACATTTCAGAACTTAGCTTATCTGATATATATAATTATTCAGATCAATAATGAAGAAGCACCGTTAATGAATAACCTGAAACGGTAGCAAGATCTCGAGGATGCGGAATCTCTGGAGTAGACGAAGTGAAGATTCCGCAGCGCCGTATGACAGCATATAATCTACCTCCATCATTATCCTGGACTGAACAAACAATAGCATTAAATTTTATATTTTTTTGTAACAAACACACATTATATCATCAGCTTATGTATCAAACAGCAGTACTAATGAAATTGAGAAAAGTACCGTGGCTAGATTTAAAAGAGATGGAGCTTGTTTATGAATTGCAGCCTCAATATCCTTTGAAAATGATAAGCCAAGACGAGCAGCAATTCTCAGTCCACGTAGAATTCTTGCTGAACAGAATAGCACAAAGTAAGACCTACAGTTAATTTATTAAGATAGAGACTCTAATTTGCCACCTTAAACGTTTATGCAATACAGATACATGGTGGAAAGAATGATAAACTAACCACAGTCCTCTGTGAATGATAAATGTGCAGGTACTAATGTTCGTAGCTGAAACCATATAAACAAAAACGGTTCAAATTTGATTTATTTTTTGCTTTTGGGGAAATAAAAGATGCGAGTAAATACAGATGAGCGTTTCTAACCTTCAGATCTAATAAGTCTTTCATTGCATTATTGTAATCGTAAATCTTGAAATTAAGAGGGTCAAAGAACAAGCTGCTTCCACAAAATCATAGCAAAATAAAAATTAAACATAGAAAAGAACAAAAAAAAATGTGAATATACAGGAATAAATAATACTAAGCAGCAACAAATACCTATTAACTGTAAAGTCACGATGCATGGAGTTCTTCCAGAGCCTAAGGTCTGATTTGTCAAAGCCTTTCGGCATTTGAGATTGTAGAAATCTTTCTTTATCTTCAGAATGTTTTGCTAAAGTCTTGAAACTGGATACCTGAAATACAACATACGAAAAGTTTAACACTTATAAACTAGTCTACAGTGTCAGAAAATAGTATATAGAACTTGTAAGCAAATACAATATCTTACCTCAATATCTGATCCTTTTATACTCACTTTACATATAGGAAACCTGCGTCCAATAATTACGCAGCGATGAAACTGCTTCTTAACCTGCAAAAACAGATATTATACTTAACTCAACAACATCACATACCATTAATTAAAAAGCAACTGTTTCAAATGAGGAAAACCTGATGAAGATCAGCTGTAGTTATAACATCAAAATCTTTCGGGATTCTATTTAGAATTAAATCTCTCACACAACCACCAACCAAATACGCTTCAAATCCTATAATAATGAAGTTAACATTAGAATTCAGTAATCAGGAGATGAATATTGATGCACATTTTTCAAGTTACAACATATTAAAGGCTTATAGGAACTCGCAGTGGTTCAAGTTACAGATTCATGGTACATTTCTCACGGGAGGTAATTTCAATTGGTCATATTTCCTCCTTCCGCTACCCTTCAAGTTCTTCCTCATCAAAGTTACTCGTATATAATATAATCAAAGCATCATTTTATGATGCCATTGGTTGCATAAACTACTCGTGATCAGGAAGCCAAAAACATAAATACAAAAACAATCATACCAACTACATCCGCATTTACTACATATAAACTAACAACAATAAGTAAAGCTTAAAACCAAACAATAGTCACCTTTAGTTCTAAGAATCTTTAAAAGCGTATACGGAGACGAAGGGATCATCGTTCGCGTTATCCCCAACGATCTCGAATCCATCTTTTTCCATTTCTCTGTCAAATACCAAAAACACAAATTTTTTCCTTAAAAAACACAAAACAACAAACACCCACATTACATTAACTAAACCAAACTCCATACCAGGTTCAACAATCGAATCCTTATTGTTTCGGGCACGCGGTTTAGGTCCAACTTCAACAAACTTATGATAAAAACACTGCAAATTCAAATTACAAAAAAGTTGCATAACAAGTGTTTGATAAAATGCTTCAAAGAAAATAAAATGTTAAAAGTAAGTTATATAAACCTGTGATGAAAAAAGGGTTATGATATGGGTTAAAAAGGGGTTGTGTTTATGGGTTATTGACGTTGTCATGTTAAAGGGGTGGTGGTTGCCACGGTGGTGTTGGTGTGTTTGTTTGGTCGGAAGGTCATTGAGATTGTTGTATAAAAGGCGCGATTTGTGTGGGTCAAATTAGGTATTTATACATTCTTACATTCTTTCATTTTCATGTTTCTTTTGCTATTTCTTTATGAAAAATATTATAAAGGGTGAAAATGACGTGAAAATCTCGTGATCGGATCGGTAACTTGAATGAGCCGAGCCTAACTGAGCTCGAGCATAAGTTTGCGGTTCATTTATTAACCGAGTCTGAGTTTTGTGTTAAAAGCTCGATTGAGCTCGCGAGCCTAAACGATACTATCGGATATTTTAAATAGTAAACATATACTCTATCCGTCTCAAAATTATTGACAAGAGACAAAAATTATATAGGTTAATAAAAGTGGAGCCACTTTAATTTTCAACCAATCAAATAGAATATTCATCCACTAAATTCTCTAGTTTATACTTAAAAGGGAAAGTGGACAATCATTTTGAAACATCTCGAAAAAGAAATATAGACTATAATTTTGAGACAGAGCGAATATAATACATGGAGTGTGCTTCCATATCCTTTCTCCATATTTGAATTGTTGGGGTGGGTGGCAGGGGCGGTAGCAGAAAAACTATCAAGAGGGGGCAAAAATAAAAAGTGCGTACCAAGTCGGGTCATATCAGTAACTCGACCTTTGTTGTTATAATGAAATTGATTTTACTTTGAATGAAAATGAACTTTTTTGGTATATGCTTGCATGTGAAAACCAAAACTAAAAATTGGTGATGATATGCCCGACATCTAGCACATACTTACTTTTTATGATCGATAGCACAAGTGGTTGAAGCAAAAATAAAAAGTTGGATACCAAAAACTCACAAAAATCTATAGAGTAGCTCAAGAATCGAACATTATATCTCCATAAAATTGCAAATGTTCTTAACCACTTGAGTATCATACAACTATTGGATAAATTTTCACCATTATACTATTTACCCATTTATGAGGGCAAAATCAAAATCACTTAATCTCAAGAAAATCGACATTGCTCGAGTTAACTTTGTGGGGGCAGTTGCCCACACTGCCCCCATTGTGGTACCGCCCCTGGTGGGTGGGTGTTGGTGCACAAGATTATTTGAATTCGGCTCGGCTCGGCTCATTTCCACCTCATTGAAAAATTGTATTTGCAAAAAATTTCATACAAAGGGTGTTTTTGTTTGAAAACTTTCTTTTGATTAGACGGCTAACTTTAACTCGGGATCTATTTTAGACTTGATATAACCATTTCTCAAAAAATATCAGGCCTAAGAGGTAGTAGTATAAGTTCCAAATATTTTGTTTAGTTTGAAACTTTGAATGCCTACTCATACGTTGATAGTGTCAAAAAAATAAATACTATCATTTTATTTATTTAAATCGATGTCGAAACCGTCGAAACCTTGTCAGGGTTATAATTTCATTTTACAAATAGTATAAATAGCATACGGGGTTGTTACAATTATAATAAAGATATATCTCTTATGGTAACTAAACGAGCATCCGTGCATAGCAACGAGATTTTATCGCGACACATAATTATGATTGTAATATTTTGGTAGGTGTTTCGTATAACATTTATTCATACAACGTAAAAAAATCAAAATATAACTGTAAATTATTGTAACATATAATGATTTTAAATAAAAGAACAAATTTTAATCGTTAATTTCAATATTCAAGAAATGCGATACATTAGTTTTAAGTTTTTTAAATTAGTTTCAAGTTTTCCATTTAAGCAAAGGAACAAATTAGTTTCCTAAATTAGTTTTACGTTTTTCATTTTTCGCTTTTTGGTTTTTCCTTTTTATATATAGTATAAATATAAATAATGAAAATTTATGTTGTTTTGACTAAAATTATAAAAGGTTACAAATTTAAGTATCTACATTAATATCATTAATAAAAAGTTGATATTTATAATCATACTTAGGTTTCGGTTGCTATTAGCAAACTTATTATTAATTCATATGTCGATCATATTCTTTTAAATATAAAAAATTATCATTTGGATGTGAGTTAAATCATTTGGTGAAGATGAAAACACATTTGTTAATATCATAAGAGATAATCATGTTAGAGTTAAGATTTCGTCCTCGAAATTCATTCGCTTAAAGTTTGTGACCGTTCGCAAAACTTATCTACTTTCTACACACCGTTCTAGCATACAATACCGAATTTCATTCTTACGTTCGTTACAATTCATGATTTTACAATCTTAATAATACTATTTCATAGTCACTTCTCTAAAATCTCGTTATTTTCGCTTAGTTTTCCACTAATTTCAACCTCTTTCCAATGACATTATGTCATTAACATCGACTTTTCTTATGCAAAAATTTTTCATTTTACTAGAATTTTACTTTTCTACTGGTAAACTCGGTACTATTCTACAACAATCAACTGTTTTGTATCAATTGCGAGTGACATTTTCGTATCTTCTTATGGTGTACATGATTCGATCATCATGCTACTTTTAAAATTAACCGATTGATTTCATGTTATTGCGTTGAAGAAAACAATTTTTATTATTTTTTTTTAATTTTGTTGCATAGCGCGGATACTTGGTTAGTATCAAACTATAATCATAAAATTTGTTTGCCTTAAGACCTAATGATTGATTAAAGAAACAATTGTGTTATTCTCGTAGCTGAATTTATTTAAGATTTCAAAACCAAGTCATACACTTATGCATAATCTTAAACCCCAAGTGTCAAAAATTACTTGACAAGATGATTTTTCCAACATTTAATGTTCATTCAAAGTTCACATTCCGAACAATTTCAACGACTCTTTACATCTTGAACTATGATCACACTTCATATATTTACATAAATGTTTCGGTATGCTATCAAGAAACACACCCTATCAAAACTACAACCCTCACATGTAATCACTACCGATTTCGTTCAAACTCACAAGCAGCTTTTGCATCCCGCACCAAATATGGTACCAAGAGCACGGGTGGTTGTTCCAACACGAAGTACTCCTCATATTGTCTTCCGCCTAAGTTTGCCAACAGATCCGCACATTGGTTTCCATCTCTTCTCGTATGAATTACATAGCACTTTTGCTCCATCATCATATCCCGAATAGCATCCAAAACAAGCTTAAGGGAGTGATACTTATCAACTTCTTGCGACACCAACCTTAGAACCTCTTCACGATCAGTCTCTATCAATACGTTTGAAAGATTCTTTTCTTTGATTAAGCACAACCCATTATATATACTCCAAACTTCAGCCTCGAGAGCCGTATACGATCTTCCCACCATCTTTCCCATGTACCCACACACCCATCTCCCTTTACCATCTCTAAGCAAACCACCGAAACTTGATGGACCCGGGTTTCCTTTTGAACTACCATCTGTGTTCAACTTCAGATACTTATCCCCCGGAAACGTCCATCTGGATTTCAACACGTGATCGTTGGTGTTGCGATGTACATTGTAATAACTACTAGTTTCTTGTTGAAACATACCATGAAGATGATGTAGTTGATAACTAGGTTGAGGAGCCATCAGATTCACAAACGTGGCCATTGATATTTCAGGTATGAATGTATGATGAATGTGTATCGATCAATATATGATAACGTATACTGCTAAAAACTTTAAAGTAATTTGATGTTGAAAAAAATATAATAGTGTGCGATTAGCAAATGTTAGAGGCGCTTATTTAATAGAGTAGGCTTGCTGTGTTACCGACTTTAACTTATTGGTTTAAGGAAAGTTTCCATAAATTCGTAAAACATATATCGACCGCTTAGATACATCGTGAAAGTTTTAAATAATATTGGAAAAGTTACATTTGTAACCCTCCTAAAGTTAACAAAAGATGATCACATTCTTTTTTGTTTAACTAAAATCAAATTATATTAGATTCAAAAATTATAATGACCATGACCCTGAATCTTATAGCAAAAAACCTATGTATATTATAATGACAAAGTGCAATTACATTGCACGTTTGGTAGAAAGAATTTCAGAGAAAAGAAATGAAGTAGAGAATAGAAATTCAGAAAATAGAAATTCAGAAAATAGAAATTAGTAGAGAATTTTGTTCAAATCTAATATTTGGTAACAACAGAGACTTGACCCGAGAAATCAGTAGAGAATTTTGTCAAAATGTGTACGCAAGTTTAAATCTAAGACCTCTTGTAAGAAGGTCAGGGTGCCAACTAGTAAGTGCCTTTCGAAAAAAAAAAGGGTGCCAACTAGTAAGTATCCTTGATGTGGTTATAAAACTTATAAATAAGACATAACCAAAATGTTGCAACTAGCAATCCAGCATATAACAAGACTAATCAATCACCTGGCACCATAACAAACCGCAACTACTTCCTTACAAAACTGATCATTATTCTAAAGAAAACCAAAAATAGCTAATTTGTCACAATAAACTGCTTGACATTTCTTTGACTAGTAACAAAAAAACCATTGAGCTTCACTTTTTCTAATAAAAAACTGCTCATCCGTATTGATATCTATTCTGCACATCGCCGAATAAAACCAAAAAAAGGTTCAAAAGTCTCTCTAGCAAATTGTGTCTCAAGAACTAAACCAAATTCCTCCACAGTCCCATATGATCCCAAAAGTGATGTCCACTTCAAGCATGATCCAAGGGTATGCAACTCAACAATGTTTCGTCTAGCAAATTTAAATATTTACAAATCAAAATGCTTGAACAAACCAGCATAAGTTATGCACTTCATGTTGCTTCTGTGGCAATCAAACAAGATGCTTCCTCAATCTGCGATTAAGAATAATAACCTTAACTGATATGCAATGTATATACCATACCGTATTATGATAAAAGTGAGGCATTAAAGGTTACCAAGGAAGTCACTTAAGTTAATTTTATAGATAAACATGTCATGAAAGGATCGGGTAAATTATTTTACCGGGTGGAATACCCTTTACCCAAAAAAAAGAAAGGATCGGGTAAAGGATATGTTTTTATCTCCTAAACAGGTAAAACAAGTAGTAAAAAATGAAACATTAGCTCTACAGGAAAGATTTCCATGGGTCAGACAGGTCAAACAGATGAAAGTAACCGAAAGTGTATATCTTGTGCAAAACACCTCAGTTCAATTCATCTAAAAAATTGAGATTATTTATTAATTATTAATGTAAGACAGTTTTGTAAACTTATTTGATATACTGATTAACTATACATGGTTAAAGTTCTAGAAAAGCACGTACAGGATCAATCTGACTAGTACCAAAATGCACCCATCACCCAACCTGCCCATTCCGTCACCTGTACGGCTGTACATATAATAAAAAGGACAAATTTATTGGTTGTCACATTACTTGTTAATTGTATTCACCTTTCTTTTAGGGCATCCGGTTCTGTTGTGGCCTTCTTCCTTGCAATACGAACACACCCTTTGCTTCTTTCTTTCACCGTTCTTGGGCCGAGTAGTCTTGGGTTTCTCAGCATGTTGCACACGTATTTGGGGCATACTTTCTGTTTGAGAAGTAACAACAGAAGATCCTGACTGTTTATTATCTGCTACAGAAGTACCAACCGAAGAAGATACCAAACTAGATGCTTCTAATTGATCACTGTCTATTTGCTGACTGCCAATAGTATTTACCGAACTATATGCTTCTAACTGCGATTCTGCTTCAGAAGTATCAATAGAAGATTCCAACCTAGATGCTTCTAGTTGCTTTGCATTCTTTCTTTGCACTTGTTCCTCCACAAAATTAACAAGAAACCGATTTAGTTTTCTCAATTCGTCAGGTGAATCTCTAGATTCTTCCACTGCCAGTTTGGAATTAGCTTGAACAGACCACGCAAGGGAACAGACCTCAGTTTCATCATTCTCTACTACTAACTCCTCTACTTTAACTACTGTATTTTCCTCTAGCCTAACTTCAAGATTTTGACTTTCTAAATGAAGTGGAGACTTTTCATTATCTGTCATAGATTCATCGTTCTGTACTACTAATTGATCTACTTTGACTTCTGTATTTTCCTCGAGACCCACTTCAAGATTTTGACTATCTAAATAAAGTGGTGACTTTTCGTTATCTGCTATAGATTCATCATTCTCTACTACTAACTGATCAACTTTGACTTCTGTATTTGCCACCAGTCTCGCTTCAAGATCTTGACTTTCTAAATGAGATGGAGACTTTTTTTCATATGTTATAGTTTCTAGCATGCAAATCAATTCTTGCATCTTTGTTTCGGATGTACCAATTTCTGGCTTATCCAACATAGGATCCTGCAATCCATTACCAGATACATTACAGCTATTTTCTTGATACCACAATTAATATAAAAACCTATAAAACTTCCAAGGAAATTAGAGTTTTCATATTGAACTTAAACTAAATAGCAAGTGCTCTCATCTTACGGGGTATTTGGGCGTGCGTTTTTAAAGTGAGTGCTCTCATCTTACAGGGTATTTGGGCATGCGTTTTAAAGTGATTACGGGATTCTGAAAATTCAAATTTAGATAATCAGCTGTAGCAAAACAGACTATAATATATGGTAATTTGGATGTGCTTCTGCTGTTTGAAATTGTAATAACCCGATATCAGCAGTTTAGCGTTTGGTAGTTGCTGATTATTTTGAAATTTAAAACATAGTATGACCAAATTAGTATTTTCTGTAAAAGAAAAAGGACGATTTACATCCATGGGTATAAAAGTATCTTAGATTGGAGTATAAAGTGAGAAACTAGGTAACTTTATTTTACTCTTTGATAATAGTTTTGTTGCAGTTCTTATAAAAGTGATTATTTGACCCCAAAGTAATCAGATAATCTAATGTGAAAAGTGTTTATCCAGACATTCAAAACTTATATGACAGCTACTGCAAGTCACAAGAATAAGATAATCAACTCTGAGCGCAAATCTGATATAAGACATATCGTTGAACACTATAAATATGAAATTCATGTAAAGACTCTGTTTGGCTTCAAAAGTTGCAACATACCTCATTTGCTGGATCAGAAGAAATGCCAGCTACCTGTGTACGTTCTGTAGATATCCCTTCTTGGCAGACATCTTGCTGGACCGTGCGTACAATTTGATCCTTTCTTTTCTGCATAATATTGCTAAGTTTTGCAATCATTTCTCGTTCTGTAGATATCCCTTCTTGGCAGAGATCTTGCTGGACCGTACGTACATTTTGATCCATTCTTTTCTGCATAATATTGCTAAGTTTTGCAATCACTTCTTGCTTCTTAGGGACACTACCTAGTTGCAAATCTAATTTAAACGGTAATGGTGGTGGTTTAGTATTCTCTTGTTTGTTCACAAGATGTTCATTTCTGGGAGCAAATTGTGCATGGTTGTTGAACTTATTAAGCTCGCTGTCAAGATCGATGTCGGTAACACAGCCCATAGTATTCAAAATGATCTTCCCAAGAACAAACCTAGTCTCTAGAGAATCTCCCTTTTTGAGAAGGTCATAGTTTATCTCAAAAGAACTTCTGCCCTTCTTGTAGGTTTCAACCTTATGTGCAAGAACATGAAAAAGTTGTTTGGTGTTATTCCCCATGTACTGAGGTATACATACCTGAAAACATGAGATGGAGAAAACGGGTTAATCGCAGTAGAAGAAACATTGAATTACTCACTTAACATATTTAGAAGATTATCCAGGCCAATTATCAGCTATCATACTAATTTATAAGAATGTGAAATCAATTAGATGCATTTACCAAGCCATGGTTTGGAAAATCAGGATCTGCCTCCGCCATAAGATCAATAGAATCGATCACCGCCATTGCTAATTTATTTACTTTTTCAGCAATTTCATCGTCAGAAGTGAAATTATAAGGCTCTAACGTTTCATGCTCAAAGTTGACTAGTGTTTGGCCATTTTTCCTTGCAAACTTGAGGCCATCATCCCAACTCTGATGATAGAGAGCGGAAGCGAAAGTCAAGATAATGAAAGGATGTTGTGGGTTTTCTACCAACGCAAGGTGAAAACCTAAAAGTCCAACCCTGTTTCACAAATATAAAATGCTAAGTGAACTATTTTTGATATACCAAGATGCTGTGTGAATGATATATCATTTGATAAATTACTCACCATAAGCGACTGGTAGAAGGATGATCACATGTGACTAGCTTATCCAAATGGGATAGCAATTTCTGTAAAAGCAATCTGTACTCATTAACTATTTTAAAATGAGCAGAACCGTAATAAACGGAACCAATAAGACCACCAGAAAAGATAAGAAGATGAGTATACCATTAGCATCGTGGAACTTTTCCCAGACGTAGTCTCTTGTTGGGAAATGTATGCCGCCTGCAATTCCAAAAAAGAAAAGAAAAATAAATGTTCCAGTTAGTTGTGTGCTTTAAAGACAATATAGCAGACAAGCTGATTCAAGACTCACCTGATATGGTAGCAAAATATCAAGAAGGTGATATTTATGTAGCAAAAACAATGAAGATTCAGCTGCCCCATATGATAACATATAATTTAACTCCATCAATATCCTATGCTGAATAGACAATTATTAAAAGAAAGGACTAACACAAAACACATTACGATTTTTATTAAAGTGATACTAATGAAGTTTCAAATTAACACCTCGCCTAGTCTTGAAACAGATGATCGTTGTTTAAGAATCGCACTCTTGATTTCCTTTGACAATGATAAGCCCAGACGAGCAGCAATTCTCAAGCCTCTAAGTATTCTTGCTGAATGAAAAAAGCACAACCAAGGTTTACAATAATAATTACATTATTGCAAGAAAGATTTGCAACAGCTTCAATATAAAAATATGAATATATCATATTTAAAGAGCTTATTATGCTATATTAGTGAATGAACTAACCAGAGTCCTCGGTGAATGACAGCTGGGCAGGTCCTAATGTCCGCAACTGAAATCATATAACAATGTCAAACAGAACAGATCATTAAATTCCAGCATACATTTTTATACATAACCAACATACATTAAGAAACTATAAATGAGGGTTTTAGAAAATTGAAATGTTAAAAATTCACCTTCAGTTCCAACAGATCCTTCATGCCATCATTGTAATCATAGATTTTGTGAAGAAAAGGGTCATAAAACATGCTGCACACACGCAAAATCAACAAACAGATGTATCAAACAAAACATATACTATGACTCAAATTATTTAAAAAGAATAATACCTATTAATTGTGAAGTCCCGATGCATCGAGTTCTTCCAACGAAGTAGGTCTAGTTTATCACAGCCTTTTGGCATTTGAGATTCTAGAAACTTCTCTTTTCCTTCTGCATCCTTGGCTAAAGTATCAAAACTAGAAACCTGGCAAAAATACAAATCGCATGATGTAAACTGAGAAGAAATAACAAATGTAAATAAATATGAAAATATCAATTAACATGAACGTAACAACTTGCCTCAACAACAGAGCCTTTTAGATACACCCTACATACAGGAAAACGGCGCCCAACAACTTCACATTTATGAAACTGCTTACTGATCTGCAATAATAGCATATAAACTTTAGAATGCCACATACGACAAACTGAGGTTCGTAATCATATTGAGATTAGAAGCTGGACGATGCAATAAATCAGAATTCATGTCTGTCTATAGAAGAAAAATAACCTGGCTAAGATCGGCAGTGGTGATGACATCAAAATCTTTTGGTGTTCTGTTGAGAAGCAAGTCTCTCACACATCCACCAACTAAGTACGCTTCAAAACCTGTGAAAATACAGAATCATATAAAATTTGCGATTATAAGATGAACCCTGCAAAATACCTTTAAGAGAAAATTGGTACACTAAGAGGAACCAAAATTTAGAAAAATATCAGACAAGCTGATACATAGTCTAAATCCAAACTCAGAACATGGGTTCCACGGGACACGATACATAAATTTCATTCATTCATTATACTTTTCAATGCTTCATGGTTTACAAAACAGTTACTAAAGTCTACCTATCAAGAGACTTTACAATCTTATCATTACTTCTTTTCTTTACTACACGACTAGCTTAACTTCAGTTTTACTATGTTCTTACAACAAAAGTTGCGTTTTTCAAGCCACGACATTCAACAACTGATCCATACACAATGCATGTGCGACAACTATACTAAAAGAGCGGAAAATGACATTTCAACATTTTCTATTCCTTAATGTGGAGAAAACCAGTTTACAAGACGCACAATATAGCTGGTTACCGGAAGCAGCCAACTGATGGAAACTAGTTTATTTATAACCAATACTAATATATTCATTTTCCGAACCACGACATTCAACAACTGATCCATACACAATGCATGTGCAACAGCTATATTTGCGTCTAAAAGGGCTGAAAATGACATTTCAACATTTTCTATTCGCTAATGTGAAGAAAATCATTTTACGACACGCACAATGTAGGTAGTTACCGAAAGTAGCCAACTGACGGAAACTAAACTAGTTTATTTAAAACCAATAGAAACAATCAATGACACAGAGTATACATAACACATTACACAAAGATCACCTTTAATTCTCAGAATATGCATAACAGTATACGGCGACACAGGTACCATTGTTCGAGTTATCCCCAACGACCTCGCATCCATCAATTTGCCATTATAGGGTGATGATAACAAAATGCCGTAAAAATTCAGATAAGCTGCTACAGCCTCTACATCTAAACTCGGGACACGGGTTCCACGGGACCATTATGTAAATTTGAATCATTTTTTATACTTTCGGATGCTTCATGGTTTACAGAACAGTTACTATAGTCTACATATCAAGAAACTTTACCATCTTATCATTACTTATTTTCTTTGCTAGAAGACTAGCTTAACTTCAGTGTTATTATGTTCCTTTCGACAAAAGTGCGTTTTTCAAGCCACAACATTCAACAACTGATCCATACGCAATGCATGTGCGACAGCTATACTAAAAGAGCTGAAATTGACATCTCAACATTTTCTATTCCTTAATGTGGATTACAACACGCACAATGTAGCTGGTTACCGGAAGTAGCCAACTGATGGAAACTAGTTTATTTATAACCAATGCTAATATATTCATTTTCCGAGCCACGGCATCAACTGATCCATACACAATGCATGTGCAACAGCTATATTTGCGTCTAAGAGGGCTGAAAATGACATTTCAACATTGGAAAAAACCAGTTTACAACCCGCACAATGTAGCCAGTTACCAGAAGTAGCCAACTGATAGAAACTAAACTAGTTTATTTAAAACCGATAGAAACGATCAACGACATAGAGAATACATAACACATGACAAAAAGATCACCTCTAATCCTCAGAATATGCATAACAGTATACGGCGACACAGGTACCATTGTTCGGTTTATCCCCAACGACCTCGCATCCATCTTTTTCCATTTCGACACATCAATATCACCTACACCATTAAACCAACAACAACAACAACAACAACAACAACACATACTTAAAAAACAACCTTAAAAAAACATTTATAAAACCAAAACAACCTTAAAAACGATGATACTAAAAAACCCACCTGGTTAAAAACTAAATAATCATCTTCAGTAACTGGTTAGGCCTTTAGTATCAAACAGCTTCAAGCGCAACTTATGAATATAAGCCCCTGTAACAATAAAAAAACCACGTTATTAAGGGTGCACATAAGTGTTTGATAAAATGTTGAAGTGTTTTTTTTTTTTTTTTTTTTCTTTACCTGGTAATGAGAAAAGTGGTTTAATTGGGTGTTATGTAAAATTTGCGTCTAATGGTTATTGCTGCCATTATGGATGTAACTAAGTGGCTAACATGGTGGTTGTGACCGGTGGTTATGGTGGTGGTTGATGGTGGCGAAATGGATGACTGAGGTGACCTAATATATTTCTGGGGAAGTTTTAATTAGACCCTTTTAGTTTTGATTTATTTTGATTAGGGTCACAAAACTTTGTGTGTTAGGCTATTTCGGGTGGGGAAGTTTTTCGCAACACATTATGTACGCGACTTAACTCGGGTCACGCGCGGAGACACGAGGGGGGACGTGCCCCTTAGCAATAAAAATTGTAGTGTAATTTTTTTTGGTAACCGTGATTTCCTACCTTTTGGCCGATTAATTCACATGGTTTAAAGTCACCGCCACACAGACTCAAACTAGATAAAACCCTCCTTTTTCAGGAGGTTCGCGTTGCCATTTGGCCCCCTTAAGAACCAATTTGTAGTGTAGTTTTAAAATTTATCAAAGTGTGTTACCTTGAGCAACATATTCTTGTTCTCTTTTCTTTTTTCATGACTACATCAAAGATGTGTACCCAGTGGTGTTTTATATTTAAATCCCTGAAATGTGACACCATAAATATTGTTTGGGAGTTTGAATTGCTTATTTTTGAAGTTGAAAGGGATTACATATTTGAAAAGCTTTACTCGTATAACTTAAGAACTTAAGGGTCCGTTTGGTTTGTACATGGGTTTATGATTAGGATTAGGATTTGGATTTAAATTTGGTTTAGGATTTGAATTTGGATTTGAGATAAGTGAGAGAAAATAAGATTTAAAAATGTATTATGTATTAAAATATGAATTAAAAATTATTTGTAATACTAATTAGTGGATAAAAGTAAAAAAAATGAGGATGGAAACACTCTTGGTCCCACCAATGTCATAAAACCTACCTAGCACCCTATCTTTTATACACACCCTTGAATTTGGTTTAAAATTCTAAACCCATATCTTAAAAGGTCAGCCAAACAACTTAGGGCCCGTTTGATATGTGGGTTTTGATCGGGGTTGGGATTTAATAAATGCAAATTTAATGTTTGGTAGTGTTTATGCAATTGGGGTTTGGACTTGTAGCCTTAGGGTCCGTTTGGTTCACGGTTTGACCATGTATAGAATCAAAGAATCTTTCAATCCTTTGTTTGGTAAATATTTTGATTCCTGACACATCATTTTCATTTCAAATTTTCATACCACCCTCCCTAGGTGGGTTTTTAATGAAAGACACCAATTAATTTTTTTTTTTTATTATTTGTTGTTTTTTTCTAGCCACATATATTCATTCCTTTTTTTGTCTTTTACTCATTTTTTATTTCAAATAAGTATGTGCAACCTATTAAATATACATAAAAATTAAATATTAGGGCCCGTTTGGTTTTTGGGTTTATGATGGGTTTAGGATTATAAACTTTAAAATAATTGTTTGGTTGGTTTTTTAGAAGTTGGGTTTAGGATGGTAGTGTAAATATTAGGGGATGGAGAAAAGTAGAGGCGGCGGAAGGGTTTTATGACATATATGGGTCACATGATTTTCTTACCACACATTTATTTTTTATTATCCTTTTATTATTAATAAATATACTTTTAATTTATATTTTAATATTTAATATATCTTTTAATATTATTTTCTCTCTCCCAACCAAATCCAAATCCTAATCCTAAACCAAATTTAAATCCAAATCCAAATCCTAATCATAAACCCGTCTACAAACCAAACGGACCCTTAATTAATTTTCTCTCTCCTTATTTTCTTTCAAACTTTTCCCAAATCCGAATCCAATTCCAATCCCACTTACAAACCAAACGCTCCCTTAATATTAAGGCATATAGAAAAGTTGGGTAGGGTAGTGGTTTTTATGACACATGTGGGACCCGTGTGTTCTTTTTACCATATATTTTTTTGTCTTTTCTTATTATTTATATTATAAAACAAAAATATTTATTTCTTTTAACTTATTTTTAATATAAATAATTTTTATTGTACTTTAATATATAATATATATCATTAAATATTATTTTTTCTCTCATACATCAAATTAAAATGCAAATCTTAATCCACAACTTTACATTTAAATCCAAATCCTAATATAAACCCATCTACAAACCAAACGGGCCCTTAATTTATCTTTTCAATCCTAAACCCAAGAAAATCCCTCAAACCAAAAGGGCCATAACTTTGTTTGCTGGTGGATTTATTAATGAGATTATTTACTTCATTTAATTTACACATTTTTTAATTTTTCGTTGTATTTTATAAATAACGAGTCGTTTTCAGACCCGTGCGATATACCCATGATGTATATAGTTGTTTATTGCGTAATGTTTGTTTAAATTGTTGAAGTACTGTAATTGAAAAGTGACTTGTAATGTGTAGTGAAATAGTTTAAAAGTAAGGTATCGTTTGTTTTTTCAGAGCTTTTACCTCTTCATCTGCAAACTATGTCTGCAGAAGAAGAGGTACATTTAAGCTCTTCATCTCCAAGAATAAGACCGTTTGTTTTTTATGCTATTGAAGTACTTCTTCATTTTTTTCTATTTTTTTTCTAATACTATTTTTTTGTGCTATTGAAGTAATTTTTTTCTTTTCCTTTTTCTTTTTCACAAATTTTTTTACGTTTTCGTCAGTTTGTTACCGTTTTGGTACGTTTTTTAAGTTTTTGAACTTTTTCTACGTTTCGTCTGTTTTTTTACGTTTTCATCCGTTTTTTACGTTTCCATCCGTTTTTTTACGTTTTCGTCCATTTTTTAACGTTTTCGTCCGTCTTTTTACGTTTTCGTCCGTTTTTTTTTACGTTTTCGTCCGTTCATTTACGTTTTCGTCTGTCGTTTTACGTTTTTATTTACTTTTTTATGTTTTTGTTTTCATTTTTACCGTTTTTTTATGTTTTTTTACGTTTTCGTCTTTTTTACGGTTTTTACGTTTTCGTTTTTTTACGTTTTCGTTTTTTTACGGTTTTTACGTTTTCATTTTTTTACGCTTTTTACGTTTTTTTACGTTTTCGACCTCTTTTACGATTTTATCTGGTTTTTTAGGTTTTGTCTGTTTTTTTACGTTTACGTCTGTTTTTATGTTTTTGTCCATTTTTTACGTTTTCGTCTGTTATTATACATTTTCTTAAGTTATCTTACGTAAAAAAAGGTAAGAAAAAGGACAAAAACATAAGAAAACGCACGAAAACGTTAAAAAAGACAAAAACATAAGAAAAAAAACGAAGACGTAAAAAAAGGGGCGGAAATGCTAAAAAACAGACGAAAACGTAAGAAACGGACAGAAAACCTAAAAAACGGGCGAAAACATAAAAAACAGACGAAAACGTAAAAAAACGGGCGAAAACGTAAAAAAACAGATGAAAACGTAAAAAGATGGATATAAACGTAAAAAAACAGACGAAAACGTAAAAAAAACAAGCGAAAACATAAAAAAACGGACAAAAACGTAAAAAAACGGACGAAAACGAAAAAAAAAGTTGAAAACCGAAAAATACAGACGAAAACATATAAAAACGGTTGAAAACGTAAAAAAAGGGCGAAAACGTAAAAAAAACGGGCGAAAACGTAAAAAAACGGACGAAAACGTAAAAAAAATATGCGAAAAGTAAAAAAAGTGGGAAAACGTAAAAAAGGACAAAAACGTAAAAAAATGACGAAAACGAAAAAAAACGATGAAAACATAAAGATGCATACAATAACGTAAAAAAAGGGCGAAAACGTAAAAAAATTGGACGAAAACGTAAAAAACGGATATTGAGAAAGAGATGTAGGGTTTGTGAAAGAAGATGTATGAAGTGAAAGAAGATGTAAGAAGTGAAAGATAATGTCTGAAATTTAGAAGAGTAAAGAAGTGAAAAGAAGCACTTATGTCTTGCAAAAAAACAAACATAAACCTCTTCCCTCCCGCAGACAAAAGAAGTGAAAAGAGAGAAAAAGAGCTTATTGTGAGAAAACAAACGACACATAAGTTGAGTTAAATGAAAATTAAATGCATTTACCTGTGTGATAGCATACTTTGGTTTTTGTTGATTTCCTTTTAAATATTTGAAATAATTGAGTTTAGGTCAAATTATTTATAAAACATGCTCGTTGAGAGATGTACACATGTTATATTGACCTCTTATAGTGACGTCTTGTTACTTTTTAATTTATGGATGTCGTCTTAGCAAATTCTGAATTCCGATGTGATTTAGTAGAACAAAGCACGTTCTAAATGTCATCTGATTTTATAGACAAAGTGAATGAGAGCATCGATACTATCGCAAAAAGCTAGATGAATGTTTAAAGTGTCAACATTTTATCATGAAACATGACTCAAACTTTTAATTTTCTGTTTATTATTTGTCCCAACAGCTCAAAGATCATTGTTAAAGGTCATTTAAATGTTGATAGTTTTGTTGTCTATCGTATAGTTTCTAGTTAACCATATGACATTATGAGGTGAGATCTATGCAAAACAACTAGTATCTAAAGAACAAATAATCAAATCCCAACCATCCATCCAATGGCTAAGATGAATCCAAAAAATACAAAGAAGGGCAAGATAGTAAAATCAATTATCACAATAAAAACAAAAAAAATCTGGATCTAATCTCATTTATCACCTAACTTTCTCTCTCATCCAAACCAAAACCCTAGATCTAACAACACCACCACCGGAAAAATCAAAAAAAAAACCACCGGAGAAATCATCTTTCTCGCCGGAATAATCATGAATCCGACGGATTCATCAACAACACCACCAGAATCATCAAAAAAACCACCGAATTCATCAAAACCTCGCCGGAATCATCAACAAAACCTCGCCGGAATCAATACGTCGTCGGAATCACCATGAATCCGACGGATTCATCAACAAAACTGCCGGATTCATCAACAAACAAGTCGAAAACATCAACAAACCCGTCGGATTCATCAATAATCAATGATATAGATGAAAATCACTTAATAGAAGTTCCACTAGATGATTTAGTTACAGAAGGTGATTTACCAGAAGATGAAGATGAAGATGCTACTGTAAAAGAAGTTCAT
>LBNU01033654.1:71669-96815 GCA_014162995.1 Artemisia annua
AAGTGAGGCAGATCCAGTTGCAGATCTTGGTGAAGATGAAGATCTAGCTGCACAGAATCACAAGAACAAGGGGAAAAGACCTGCAGACATACCAGATGCACAAGATGATGGACAGAAGTATAAAGGTAAAAAAAGGGGTAGAAAACCAAAAGCTGAAACACCATCCTATGGAAGAATCTACTACAAAAACAGGGGTAGATCTGAGAGAATAGCCAACCAGAAAAAGAAGTTTATCTTTGATGAATATGGCACTGGTTCAACAGCTGAAAAGGCATTCTCTGTTGATTAGTTGTTGTTTGATTTCTGTTTCAATGATTCTGCAATGCACTTATTAGTATTATCAAGACATTTTCTTTTGTAATAGTTTATGATAAGGTTTATGTGGATGGGTGTGCCTTGACTAAATAGGCACTTATTTTGTTGTAAACACTGACTTTGGCCACATGCCTTTTATCTTTATGTAATGCAGAATCATTTACTTCTTTATTCCCAACTGTCATTGTTTATTACTCTCTTTTTTACCCATTTCGTTTTGATCAATGCATTGGTCTGTTTTCTGTATTTCTTCATGTTAGTGGTCTCCACATTAGTGGTGCATTATTGCTGTTATGTGGACCATTGTTTGTCTGCAAATTTGAAAAACCACATATTAATAGAACCTGCCATTTCATTTCATCAAAGTAACTTACAACACCCCTTAGAAAACACAAAATACAACACTGCAAGTTCAGTTAACCCATCCTAACATCCTAACAACCTAACATACCATTACAAACCTAACATACCATAACCTACAAACATATAACCAAAATAAACCAGTACATTCAGAAAAGGCATTCTAATGCACCAACACAAACACAAACAAGATCACCAACATTAACAGAGCCTTCAACAACATGGCAGCTTTCTTCTTGCTTTTGGTAAGTTCCAACTCCAAGTTTTGTGTCTACAAGTCCATCTGATTCTGATAAACTTCAAATTCATGTTCCAAACTCTATAGTTGATCCTGAATAGTTATTTGAGCAGCATACAAAGCCCTTTCTTCAGGATGCAAAGTTAGGTATAGCTCAAACAACTGATCTTTGTACCATTGACTGTTTATCTCAGGATCAATCCAATAAAAGGCATTGCATTGCACTTGACCATGAATCTGTAAAATTTAATTAACAACATTTAGGACTATTCAAACCCTAAATTAACAACATTTAGGACTATTCAAACCCTAAATTAACAACATTTAGGGAAAACTTAATTAATGCATAAATAATCTTAATTAATGCATAAATAATCTTATAACTTACGTTTGAATAACGACAATTAAGAAACCTACGACCTGGATTATTGGGAGTCCAAGCAGTTCGCCTTACAAGAGGTCGATTGCAATGACATTTAGTAGGTAACACACGACGTCTGTTAACGGACGAGGAACTTGCAGTCGACATTGTGATCTAATTTCAATTTTTTTTTGTGCTTGTGATGGTACTTTAATTAGGGTTTATGTAAAAGAAAGGGGGAAAACGGGTTTAATAGGAATTGGGGGTATTTTTTTTGTTTTTGTACACGCTGGCATGCCACGTAGTCGCCACGTAACTAATAAACTATTAAGAAATTTGTAAAATAAAATCCACGTAAGAAAAAAACGAAATAAAATGAAAAATGTTATGTATTATGACAATAAGTGAAGTTCATAGAGCATAATGAGTTTTTTTGGAAAGTACATTATGTATTTACGATATTAAATTATGAGTAGTTTTAAGTATGTGCCATAAATTGCTTATATTAACGAAAATATGTATCTACAGTTGAACAAATTGGAACCAGCTTATAGACAGGCAGTTTAGGAAAGCAATCCCAAGCACCCCCTAAGTGCCTATATAGTCAAAAATTAAGGGATAAGTAGATTTTTTGAAACACTATATAAAATACTAATATGCATTAAAAAGGCAGTTACTATATATAAACTTTCACCGGTTGAGAGTCCGGTGTGATTTCATTTTGCTAATAAAGGTTTTAGGAAAATTAAAATATAGAATGTATAGTTTAGATAAATGTGGTAAGCACCAATTAAATGTAGTTGTAAGTATCTCGATGATGATACTTATTGATAATAATGAGTTAGATGGTGTCTCAGACACCTTAATAAACCTATCTTCGTAAATGGTGTGTCTCAGACACATTAAAGAAAGTGAGCAGTTAGTGTTTTGCTAAAACTGATTATATAAGTGTTAACAAGCACTTAAACATTTAAAGGTTGGTACCTGCTATTTGTTTAAGCAGACAAGTAGTTAAAATAAAGCAATCCCAAGCATCTGGTGCTTATTTACTCGAAAAGGAGATCAGCCATGTCCATCCAGACACTGTGTAACTTTGCTTGAAATGTAAGTGCTTACTACATTTTCATGATTTGAAAGTATGGCATGATGTATTTTTGTTAATAAAGGTTTTGGGTAAGTCAGAATGCTGTAATGATTTGCTTTTATCAGTATGGTAAGAATTAATTATATAGAATTAATTATATTAATCTATAGCTATCTCTATGATGATATACTGATTTTTTGTTATGAGTTAAAGTGCCTCTGGGATTGCTTATCTAACTTATCTGCTTAGTTTAGAGTGTGGCTAAAACTTTTCATATGCTCACACTTAAGCAGTGGTATCCAAACATCATAAACTGCTGTTTTGCATAAAACTTGTTTATTGTGTAGACATTTTCATGAGCTGCAAGTATGAGATGCCTTCTTTTTGTTGATAAGGGTTTTTGGCTAATTAGAAGGCTAAAAAGTATCTTTGTGATCAATGTGGTAAGTATTATAAAAATATATGTTTGAGTTTTGGGATTTCTTATTTAATACGTGTTTCGTTTGATTTGAAGAGTGAGAAGTTTGGAGAAGTGTGTCTTCGGGAGAGATTAGTACATGCACCTTATCTAGATGTGGTTAAGGTGAATGAGTCGCTTGGTTTACTTGAGTATCTAGATGTGGTTAAGCTCCGTCCTTGGATGCATGTGGTGTGTATGTGTGTTTTTCACTTCCGGGGTCGAGACAAACGAGTTGGAGATAAAAGGTGAGAAAGAAGGGTTGTATTGACGAGACGGCAAGTGATCATCTTAGAAGAGTCCATTTAACATGCTTTATAAGACTAAATGTAATAAGGTTGTATGGTCGTGGTGTGAGTCGGTGCTACATGAGCATCCAAACCCACCATCATACACTCGTAGTACTTAACATCTTCATTACTATTTACATAACCCACAACACACCCTCACACCATGAGCATCCAAACCCACCATCATACACTCGTAGTACTTAACATCTTCATTACTATTTACATAACCCACAACACACTCGTAGTACTTAAACACACATAACCCACAACACACCCTCACACCTTTAGTTCCGTTTACAATTGAACTACTAGTACAAGTAGTCGCATGAAGGGATGGAAAAGGGGGAAGACCGCGCATGGATGAACCTCTTATTAAGCCCAGTCTAATAACTTGCATCGTTAAATTGCATCATTTTAATTAAATGAAGTATCCTTGTTAACAACAAATTATGTAGGATTTTTCTTAAATGGGTTTGTTTTAAATCAAAGAAGCACCCTTATTGACAAATTATGTAGAATTTTCTAAAATAGGTTTGTAAAAGGTTCTATGTCTTAACTGAAGATAACTTTTAGAAAGTGAATTGTCAAGATGAAACAAATAGAAAGTAAACTAGATTAGTTTAGTTGGCTTAAGTTCGGTTGGGGGCAGTTCAATCACTATTCAACAAAAACATGTCGTTTGTAGAGTTGGTTAATTGTGTTACAAAACAACGTGTTGTGTCAAAGTTTCAAGTTCTTTTTTCTTGGAAAGATTGGTATCTATTATCTTCAAGGTGTTATTCTTTAAAGGTTTAGAATTTCAATTGGTTGGTTATTTGTAATGTAGATAGTGTACAACTGAAATTTCAATTGGTTGGTTATTTGTAATGTAGATAGTGTACAACTGTGTCAAAATTATTGTACCATGTTATGGTGTACTATATAATGACTAACCACCGTTATTACTCTTCAAAGCCCATAAAGATTTTATAACCGTGACGCCCTTCCATGGTGTCCATGTCTAGTGTCGCACACACTTGAACCTAATAAAAATCTCGTAAAGCAACATTTACAGCACGACCATGAGAAGAAAGATGTATTGTACTACATCGCCACTTTGCTGATAATTATATCCATGCTGATAACCAGCTTGGAAATTCTTTTTTTCATGTCCAAGTTTGACAACATTTGCACCAAATCATTAATGAGTTATGAGTATATGATGCAAAAGAAGTTAAAGAGCCAATTGCCCAACGGAAAAATCAACTAAAGTTGTAAGTTTGGTTTTTGAAATGTTTATAAGCTGAATTGCTTGTAGAACTCATGTGTTCACAATTTCGTAACTTGGTTAACATTCAAAATTTGCTTATAGAGTTATCTTGTGTTTCCTAACATTTACTTGAATACGTTTTATATGTACTATCCGTACTTTGACAGAAAAAGAGAGGACTGATAGATGTACCAGTCAGTTAAGACTTGACGAGGCCATAATTTGTGGTCATAAACCGGTGCGACTGGTTCTTTTATGACAATGGGACCTGTCATGGTGACGTCGACCGACTAGTAAAGGACTATTTCCATAAACAAAACTTCTTAATGCTATAAATTCGACTACAACAACCATAAAGACAGCACATGATTTATTGTTTGATAAAGAAAGTGCAAGTGTTTTCTCAAATAAGGCACAACTTTTACAATGAGTGATGAAAGAAGGTGGCACCCTCTCAACATCTTTTGTTTGAGTCAAGTTTCTACTCACTAGACCTATATGATAGCTTATCCAAAACAACTTTTAGCTGA
Organism: Artemisia annua; assembly: GCA_014162995.1. Taxonomy (NCBI): domain Eukaryota; kingdom Viridiplantae; phylum Streptophyta; class Magnoliopsida; order Asterales; family Asteraceae; genus Artemisia; species Artemisia annua. The sequence goes on from LBNU01033654.1 coordinate 76,554, forward strand.
ATGGGTTGATCATAAGTTATTTACTTGCAACGTGTGTAAGCACCTAAAAGGCCATATATGTTATGGCAATCGATATATATTTTTATCCAGACAATTGATTTACAAGAAAGGTTAGTCACCTACAGAAGACTGCTACAAACTTTTTCGATTTAGTGTTCCTTTCCATTATAATCGATTTGCAGTTTTTGTTTCAGCGATGTTCAAATCGGATGAACAGCCTTAGATAACATCAACATATACACATTCAGCAAAAACGAAACAAAGTTAAATACCAACAAACCCATGTTCAGCACAACCCAGAGCAATTTACAGCAACCACAGCATAGCGCGCACATTACCTATGCTTAACATCCTTGCTCTCTGAAAGCGATTTTTCCTAGACAGTCATTCCTACTTAACGAATTCACATAATCTACCAAAAGCTAAATAAAATAAGTTACCAAACAGACCAAGCCTAGCATAGCTCAGTATCATACTTAAGAGAGATGCCCATACTGAACAGCTCTTGAGACAACAACTTAGCACCGTACGGCACATTCACCTTGATAACATCCTCACATGAGTCACAGATACGACAATAGGGCCCGCGAATCTTTTGGCCACCAGGGACCGACCTCTGGATCACATTTGCCATTCTCTTGCACTTTCTGCATACATGCATTTCTGAACAGTCACTGAGAGTGAAAAGACGCTCGTGCAGATTAGCAGATGCTCCATGGGCTATGAGGCAGTCTCGTTCCATCTCGCCAAACTTGATCCCACCAAATCTTTTCCTGTCTGCTACTGGTTGCCGGGTGAGAGGGTGTACAGGGCCTGTGTTTCGGAACTTAACTTTGTCTTCAGACATATGGACAAGCCTCTGGTAAAAAGTGGGTCCCATGAAAACAAGGGATTTCACGATTTCGCCAGTTCGCCCATCGCACAGCCTCTCGTTTCCCCACCTGGTAAATCCAGCCCTAAAATAAAATAAAATAAAAGTTACTGTAAGTAGAGTTGCATGATGGGCAGGTTGGCCAACAGGTTAAAAGCAGTTTAGCTTAAACCGAGTGGTTTAAGTAGAGGTCAAAGCAGGCCTGGTCAGGTTGGGTTGCCCTAAAAAAACTTTTTGTTCATGTATCAATTTTTGGATAACAAAAACAATACAAGTATAATCTCAAATGTTAAAACGACTTAAATATGCATTATGAAAATGAGCTGTTCTACTTTATACACTCTTCTTTTTAAATTTGACCAGTTTGAGTTAAAAAGGCTACCGAAATCACCCCACTTACAAGTAAACAGTGACCACAATTGAGATAGTAGTTAAGAAAATCAGTCCATTCACCCGGTTGAGATTAAACACAACCCAAATCTACCCACTCGTACATAAAAGGATAAAACTGTTCTCTCTAACAATTAGTGTCAGTGACCCCAAATAAGGCAGCAGCCAAAAAAAAAATCATTAGCATACTAGAATTTAAAGTTCAAATGAGCAACCTTTAACTTTCCACTTAAACAAATTTATGGATAGGTTGACTTTAGAAGTTAAACTGTTTACCTGTGAAGCTGGTCTGTAATGGCCTCAACAGAGAGAGCAGAAAACGGGGTGGCATACTTTTGTGAACCTCCTAAGGCGATTCCCTTGCTCAGCGCTGATTCCAGGATCTGCCCAGGAGTTTGTCTTGAGGGAAAGGCGTGCGGGTTTATCACTATATCAGGAACGATCCCTTGTAGAGTGAACGGGAGGTTCTCTTGAGACTCCAAATAACCCAAAACCCCCTTTTGACCGTGCATGCTTGAAAACTTGTCCCCAAGACACGGCGAACGGACCTAAAACCAACACATAATATATTTAGCAAGTACGAACAAAAAAGAAAAAAAGAAAGAAACAAATAAAATAAAAAACAGAAGTAACAAACAGATATTGCAAAATAAGCTGGCGAGGCGATGAACAGTTTAGCAAAGAGTGAATTGAGCAAATTACCTGTCTCAAAGATACTACAGCAAAATTCTTTCCTTCATCGTTTGCTGACAGCACAACCTTCTGAACCATGCCTCTTTCAGTGTGCTTCAATTTCACACTATGATCAGTTCCCGATTCTGTAAATTTCCCAATCACTATATCCCCACTTTGTAGATTGGCGCCAATGAAGGGAAACCCATCGTCATCAAGACTGTCAACCCGACCAATCTTGCTTTGGATCTTCCCAAAGTTGACAACATCATCGGTGTTGATCTTCTTCTCCACATGCTTGTCCTCCTTGTTCTCGACCTCAGCTTTATAGCTTCTGATATGTTCTGTCCGGAACATACCACGGTCTAATGAAGCTTTGTTCATGACCAATGAGTCCTCTTGGTTGTAACCAAGATGGACGTTAACTGCAACAATTGCAGATTGGCCATTAAAGAACTCAGGTCTAGATATCATCCCCTTTTGAGTTTGACCAATAGGTTGACCAGGCTTTTCAAGACAATCAGAAAGCACTGTCTTGAAAAGAGGCCGCTGAGGATAAAAAAGCTGGTGGGACAGGGTGTCAACCCTAATGTCGGGATTTGTGCATGAGTAGCCAATTGCTTGCTGACTGTGTTTCTGGGACTGAAATAGGCCCCTTTTCGCATGATCATGATTAACAAAGGGGATGATCCCACAACTCAAACCCAACATAAACGACATATCAATCTCGCAGTGAGTGTATTTTTTAGGGTTATGTTTCTCATTTTGTAGAAAGAGGTATTTGATGTCCCATGCTGTGCAGCAATCTTCTTCCTCTTCGGTTCCAATTAGTTCGACAATACCATTGTCAAGCATATCTTGAAATGAATGAGTTCCGCCTTTTAGAAGTCTAAATTTGTGCAAATTTTGAACAACTAATAGTGGACGCAAAACCCTTCCAGCATCACAAAAGATGCGCACTTCTTTATTCTTGGTATCTTCTTTTATTTCCACCTTAGACAGATTTACAACAAGTCATAATTATATATATAAACGTATGCTGAAATGATATAAAATGTTACTGGAAGTTGTAAAAAACTTATCAACATTGGTAGCTTTGGGGCATTTCAGAAAGGAGATTCAGGCATTATATGGGGATAGAGGTGGCCATTTTCTAAACATGTTTACTTATTCATGGGTCTATTTAAAATATTGCTCATTCCTAATAGGTCCAACCCAAAAATTTGTTTGAAAGGGATGGGTCAAATGGGTTAAAAGTTGCCTAAAGTGCATTTTTACTGTTTATGTATCATATCAAATTATGCTACTATTGTAAATATACAATTTTGAATCATATTTAACACATAATCTATATATATAGCAAACTGGCAAAAAATATGTGTCACCAATCTAACCCAACTTGTTTTGACCCACTCTAAAAACATATAATATCAAACTTTGAGCCGGAAATCGTTGACCAATTACCCTACCCATTCAACCTGCCCATTATGCCACTTTTAATTGGTGCAGTGTAATAAGCCACAAAGTAAAAAGAATCTGCTTAGTTTTAACTTGAACCTGTTTTAACCCGTTACCAAACTAACCTGAACCGCCTATTTTGGCACCTCTATTTGGGTCAGTGCAAGTGATATGAAAACTAAAAGCCAGAAAACCATGAGACTAACCATTTGAGGCACTTCTTTTCGACGCCTCTTACGCCTAAACTCAGCCACAAATGAAGAAGAGTCTATGCAAGTTCCCACCCAATCACCATCAACAAAAATCTTGTTCATTCTGCTGAGTGGAGTTTTGGTATCATCAACCAACGTTTGCATTCCACAAGCTAGAAGTATCTCAGAAAGTCTTTCTTCGCGTATCGTTGTTGAGACAAGAGCGGTACCCGCTAAATTCTTTATCAACCCGCAGTTTTCTCCATCAGGGGTAGATATATAACATATCTTTCCCCAGTGAGAAGGGTGCCTGCACCCATCATGTAAAAAATTATAACAGTTAGAAAGTATATAAAGTCTACTGAATCTATGTAAGAGACAAAAGACAAAGAGGTACAGTATGACTAAAAAAATAGCAAAGCTACAGTATGACAATATGATAATGATACAAAAATATTATAGTCATACTTGATCTTTCCCTCATTTATGTAGATTAAATAAAATAATAACCTTAGATGCTCATAAAGGGTACTAGCTTAAATATGCATAAACGCCAGACACATTTATGCACTTCTTTTCCCATTATACGTTCATGCGGCAAATTTCAATACTAACATTTTACAAAACCAAGTGTAGCAGACAACAGATAGAGAACAGAAGCTTGCTTCAAATGTAATCAGATATATAAGAAACCAAAAGGTGGAAACCACTTCTGTAATTGACATATTGCAATGTTTTATATTATCAAAAAAAATATATATATATGAGGAAAATCAATTAAATGGATGGACCAAAACCAGTTAGTAGAAATGGAAAACTACTTTAGAAGAAAGCAGATATGCTAAACAAAGTTGCCTTCCAAAAAAAAAATGTGCTAAACAAAAAACTAGTTAATAACAGGGGCAAGAGACTTTATTTTACATAGCACAAACTAAAGCTTGCAAACGAGTGCCATGACATAAATTGGCTTCAGGGGGATCCTGCCAAAAGGTAAGAGCTTTTTAAATGACTAAAATTATAAATGAGAAGGACCTATTATGAGGTTATCAACCATCTATTTCTAGAATTACCATGTTTCAGCGAAAGCATTTTTTATTCTTATGAACAAAGCTTATTATAAAATATGGGTTCATTTAAACAAAACAGGTCAGATTAGCAAAGGGCATAAAAGAGAATAACTTACGGATATCTTGCATCTCCAGCTTTCCCAGCATATAAAACCTGCTGACGTGTCCTCCTCATATCAGAAATCATCTGCAATGGATTTGCCCTCCTAACCAAAGCAACAACACCAGATGTCCTCTCCATATTCTTGAAAGAATGTGACCATGAACCCGTTGAAAAAGCCCTTGTAAGCCCATTCGTAATAATAGCAGCATCCAGATAATGCTCAATCGGATGTATAGTGCGATCGGGATAGAGATCCCTTTGCATTGCCTTCACCATTCGCTTCTGAGCATGTCTAAGATGAACTTTTAGCTCTCTTTCAAGCAACTCACCAGCCAATTCCAAACGTTTATTCCTGAAATCGTCTTTATTGTCAGCTTTTCTTCGACCAGTATAACCTTCTAGCAGACATTTGACCATATACCCAAGATACCGAGCTTTTCTACTACGTCCAGTAATACTGGGAAATAAATAGGTATCAATGCACTCATCAACAGACTCTCTAGGTGGAAACCTGCTCTTTTTTAGGATTTTTTCAACATATCTTAGTGAATTTCCAGGCTTACGGAAATCATCACATTCCTGATCAGCAGCATGAATGGATGCAATTAATATATTGACAATGTTACCATCCTCAATGTCGGCATCAATCAGATCAACCACTTCTTTATCAGATTTTACCCCGAGGGCAAAAAAGAGGATCCATATTGATATATCCATCAAACTCATTAAATATACTGTTATCACTTGTGCTCCACCGCCAATATCTTCAATTTTAGGAGTTTCCGCCAGTTTCACATAAACCCTTTTTCTTTTCATGACGGAACGGTACTGCACTCGCCATGGGTTATCCCCCAACCAAAGTCTATTCAATCCAATCTGCTCTTGTGCAATAAAGGTCTGCAAAACGGTTTTTGAGACTACACACGTTATAATTTGTGAAAGTTATATGCACAATATGGCAGGGGAGCCCTAAAAATTGGCTAAAGATTAGAATAAGCCACGGGAATGTTTTTATAATTCCAAAAATACTAAGTGATGTCACTGATGTGATTGTTAATAGCATAAAGGAACCAGATTCAAGCTTCAATTAGTTATCTTATTTTTTATGTTGCTTTGCATGAACTCAAACTCCAAAGTTCTACCAAAAGCTGTTTTTTTAAAAACATGTGATGCACTAAGATACCTATTAAATGCCTTAAAACGTAAATGAGCTGGCTTTAATGATGAACCAGAACTATATCCATATTCCAAACTCCATGAATCACATACAACTCTACATGAGCCTTTGGTATGTATATTTTAAAAGAAATTTAGGTAATTGAGGGATATTAATCTAATGATACTTGGAATCGGGTGGAGTACGAGTGTAGACACATCATTTGAATGACATCCTCGGACCCAAAAATGTTGTGACAATAATTAAATGGTAAGACCAATACTTATCGAAGTATTCTATGACTAAGAATATTCCTTGAAATTCCTTAATCTTGTATAGTTAGAATATTTACCTCTAATTAAGATTATTCTAGAATATTCTTCTTCTACGACTCCCAACCTCACCCCTAAAGATATATTCCTTGCAATATCCCGTACGCTACTAATACGTGTTGTCTCGTGGATTTTTTATCTAGAAGATTATTTTCTTCAAGATTATTTATGTTCTCTCTTGAGAATTATATGTGTAATTACCTCACACACATATTCCGTTGTAATATTGAATGTGATGCTTCGTTTAAGGTCCTTGTCATGTACACTGGCTAAAGAAAATTCCTTCCTATGGTAAAATCCGAGCTTGTCTTACGATTTATCTAAAAAGCAGACCATAGTTTCTTGAAATATGCTCCGCAGGCATATTTCTTAGAATATTACTTACATCCTTCTCTTTATTAGACACTCCTACCCTCCTCCCCCCTACACAAGAATTAATTCTACCCCCAGCACACTTGTTCCTTGTTTCTCCTAGCACCTCATTTGAATTTATATTCTTTGATCAGTTCTCTCTAGGTTAAAACTATAGACTTACTGTTTCTTCAGATATATTCAATCACGCTAAACATTTATAACTCACTGATGCTTCTCTTCTTCGTCTGGTGTCTCTTGAATAAGGAGAATATATGAGGTGCACTTGGATGAAAAAGTATAGCGTGATATAACATCTAATATTAGGGTGATCTCTTAGCGACACGTGGACGGGTCTGTGTAANTTTAGATTTTATCTAAAGAATATTCCTTGGAATATGCTTCGGCATATTCTAGAAATATTCTCTTTAGATAATATCTAAAGAATATTCTAAGAATATGCCTCAGCATATTCTAGGAATATTCTCTTTCTAGTTTCTATAAATAGAACTTTTCATATTCATAAGAAACATATAGAAATCTTTTCTTTCGGGTGTCTCTTGATAAGAGAAATAGATACTTGAGAAAATAGTCAAAACACTAAATACTCTTTAGCGAACGGGTTCTTGTATATTGCCAGTATCAAGAACATACTCTCTGTCTTATCCCAAAGTGATATTCGTGTAACCCAGGCAATAAGGGTCGAATAATTACTTTTGGAAAGTGATACCACGATTCAGTGAGATATCCGGTTATTGATTATCTTTACCCTGCTACACGAATAGCCCAAAGATACCCCCAACATGGTAGACATTATACAACTACAAAGTAGTAAAAAAAATCAATGATTTTGTGAATTTTGAGACAAATAGAGAAATCTATGGCACCTAATAGGCTAATAGTATTCACGCCTGAACTTATGAATATTCTGAAGTAAATTATCGAACAAATAACTAGAAACACGAAGCTAAGAGAAAAACAATAGGTTCTCACCTTCTCAGCTCCCTTGATTATGAAATAGCCTCCCTGATCAAAATCACAGTCATCTTTCTCAGCTCTACTCATCCAGCATGAGTCTGAATTAACCATCACAGGAATCCTCCCAATATACACTTCGCGCTCCTCACTTTCCAGGGTTTTCTTGTCCAGATACTTGTCCTTTCCAGTTTTGAACTTGTCACTTCTAACAAGCTCTTGAGTATACACCTGAAATGTTAACCACAGATTCACATATCAAATCCAAAGGAACAAGCATAATGCATATGATTATCACTGCTGTACCTAAGACTAACTTATATCAATGCATGTAGGCGTAAAATATTGGACTTCAGCTTGGCCAAGAGTAATTATCTAATTTCTTAAATCTGATTACGAACATAGAACCAAAAACAATAAAGCAGACATGTTTGCATATGATGTTTGCATATGTTTGATAATTAACGGATTTAGAAGTAATGACTGTCATGTGTCATGGAGTTAGTCATGTTCATGGTAAATAGTAAACTATATTACCATCAATACACCATCATATTTTGTTAACTCACTGTTCAAAGGTTTCAAAATAACCTGCTAATTAAATACAGTATCCTTTTGAGCCATAGAAAATCTCTCATGACGAGTCCAAAAACAAAGAGAAAGGAAACAAAGAGACCTTCGACTTTGAGAAATCTCAGAAAAGGGTTTAACTAATGATCAAGTCGCAGTAGAGGCGGAAAGAGGGTGGGTGTGGGTTCAGGTAAAAACCCGCAATCAATCTATGTTGCATGTTGGGTTGACCCAAAAGCACTTTACTCCAAAATAAGGAAAACATCAATAAACAATCAGTCTGTCATTACAAAATTATATTATTTCTAAAAAAAATCTAGTCTTGTAAATAATATGTTTAGACATTTAGGAGGTTTTGCATATCAAAAATTCCCTTTGGGACTTAACCGACTTACCTGTTTGAACCATTTGGCCGTTTAATCCATTAGAAATGATAACATAACCCAAATTACCCTATTCATGAGTAAATGGGTTGAAATTTCCAGCAATGCAGACAAACAATACTAACATATGCAATCCACAGTGCGCACTACATTAGAATCTTACAAACATTATGGTCTTATAAAGAAAAAGTAATAATAATTACAGAATCCGTATCATTTTATTACCTCTCTTGTGAACTGGACTTTCATTCTGGCAGAATATGTCATGTTCTGAAGACGAGCATGTCTAGGTAACAGATCCAAGTAATCTTTGCCACTATCAGCAGAAAACTTCTCTCCTGTGAAAAATCTCGGGCGCTCAAGAGTCACCTTCCCAAATTTTATAGAAGAAAATCGCCATTCGTTTTCACCCTTCTTCGAGGGATCATACCCAGGTTCAACAATGATCTCACCCATGGAGTCAAAAACATTCTGAATTCCCACTTTGATGAAATCATTATACGAATTGATTTGGTGGCTTATAAGGCCATAGTGTTTGAAAAACGACGTCGCTGCCCTTTTAGTAAAGGTTTTTAAAGATGGTTCGTCGAGATCTCTAACTGATGGTGCATCCATCATCATATCATCATCGTCGTCTTCCAAGTCTAAGTCGAGATGTACTGTTCCATTTGTTGGCTTCTCGGTAACACTTGGTCCTGCCTCTTCCATGTTATCTGAATACAATTTATACAACAAATTAACCCAAGATCAATCATTTTAAAACATGAGATTTAGAGGGTGTTTGGGATTGTGTATTGAGAGTGATTATCTGACACATAGATAATCAGAAAGCAGTGTTTGAAAAATCATTTTAAAAAGTGATTATCTGTGTTTCTAGAGACAAATCGTAGTTTTGAAAACGCAATCCCAAACACCCACCTTAAAGCAGATTATGTGATCAAGATTATACTAACCAAAGGTCATGATTCTTGACAGAAACTTGTGGTCAAAACACGCCAACTATTAGCTCTTGACGTCGGTTCTCCTGCAGTAAAGCTATTCAGCTTCTGAAAAAAAATCAAAAAAATATATATATCATTAACAAAAAGTCATCTGGTTATCTGGTTAAAACTTAACGAGACCGAAAACAAAAAGTTGAACAAAGAAAGGTTACAACAACATGCATGTAAATTTTCACTCTCAATTTGCTAACTTTACCTCTAAAACAAATTCCTCGAAGCATATATGTTATTACATTATTTATCTAGGACATTGACTAACATAATTCATTAAAGAAAAAAAAATGTAACATAACAGTTTTATAATATCATCATCCTTATACAAACAAATACATAGTCAACGAGCAAATATGAATATTCAAGATCCCATGTTCACTAAACCAGAACCTAAACAAATAACAAACATAAGATAAAAATTCAGGCTTAAAATCACATCATTTAAATTCTATAACCATAATAACAGTACCAAGATTTGAATTATAAATGTGACACAAAAACCTAACAACCTTAAAAAAAATAAAAAATAAAAATAAATAAATAAAAACACACAAAAATCCAACAACCTTAAAAAAAACACACACACACAAAAACATAAACAAAAAAAAACAAAAAAAATCCTTTTTCTAATAAAAGCAAAAAAAATTTATTAAATAAATAAATAAATAAATAAAATAAAATAAAATAAAATAAAAATCTAATTTAGCTTTCATTTCAGATAAAACAAAAAACAGGAAAATGAACTCATCATATAAAAAAAACAAAACAAATCATTAACATGCAAAAACCCTATTTAAAACCTAACAAATTACAGTAAATTTGTGAAGATACTTACAAAGGTTGATGATTTTGAGGTTGGGGTTTGATAAAATTTTAGGGTTTTTTTTAAGAGATTGGAAAATGTAGGTCCATTATTGAGAAAAATGGGGGTTTTGAAATTGGGGTTTTTGTTTGGTGTTGTTGGAGTGTGAGTGAGCGAGTGAGTGAGCAGACTGACTCGTTACTTGGGTAGTTGGGTCAAGGTCTCTGCCTTGGGTTTCGCAATAATATAATATTTTGGTTCCTCTATTTGTAGGACTACAAGCTGCACCAACCACAACACACAAAAAGAGTGCAATAACAAGGCCTATGTTAATATTTACTTAGTAGCATAATTTTTTATCAGGTTTTGTTCCGTATTTTTTTAATTTTCCAGTTTTATAGTTTTTCTAATATACACATAAAAAAAATAATAAAAAAAAAGTATTGTTGGTGTTTTTGAGGTACCGATAACTCATCCTCTATAACAATTGTCACTAGAGTTATATGTTCTTTGAGGCTCAAAGCTTTTACTTATCCTAAAACAACATGTTAATATAAACAAAAGTTATGCAATTACTTAAAATTTATTTATTTTAGGACTAAAGCATGGTATCTACGTAAATCAGCGAAGGCTAGGGGCGAATAAGTTTTAACAGTTTTATGATTATGCGTCTTATTTTGGCGAACGATGTTTTTTTGATGACAGATGATAGTTTCTAGTGGTTGTGGACTTGTGATGTGCGATTGTTAAGAGGTTAATATGTCATATTATTTTGTGCAAAAAAAATTAGAAAGTTATTATTTCTAAACATAACAAATTATTTATAGTTGTTAATATTTATTATTGTAACATCCGCTTTAATGTTGTTATTTAATGTGCAATCAATGTATTTTAAATTGCAATTTAAAAATTACTCTATTATACATTTATTGTGAGAAACGACGCCGTTTCATGGGCCTCCAAAACGACGCCATTTCAGGTGTTTTTTTAATTCTTTTGTTGCTCGGGAACGACATCGTTTCATGTTATAAATTAACTAAGGCTTAAAACGACGACGTTTTGGTCCTTTTGCTGCATTCTAGATAGTACTCATATCTACCACTGAGCACACAATCTCACACACATGGTTTTATAATCACCCTCTCCCTCAAATCATTGTTTCACACACAATACCGTCTACCATGAAACACACAGTGGTTTGGTGTTTTTTTTACGCCGTGGCGATGTGGAGTATTTGTTTCTTAGATCTGCATGGTATTGGTACACATGTAATTGTCATCGAAAATTTATGGTCTTCGGCTTCTTTTTTAGTTTCGGCCTTGGAATTTGTGTTTCTATTTGTTTGAAGTTTGTTGTAAGTTTTTTAGTTTACATTTAGGAATATGTGTGTATGATATGTGGTCGTCCGTTTTTTTAAGTTATGCAATAATGTTTTTGTTTGTTTAATGTGTTACATGTCTTTTAAATATATTAATATTGTTGATTTTACAACCTGTGATACAGTTTGTGCTTACAATTGATATTAAATCAAAATTGTTAGTTGTATGTTGTGTTTAAAATGTGGCATGGCTTTTAAAGATTGATATTTAATCATAAGTGTTAATTGCATATTGTGATTAAAATGTGGCATATATTTTTAAGATTTATATTGGATTATAAGTGTTAATTATATATTGTGTATTAAATGAAACAGCTTCATATACTGTAATTCTAAATAGTGTCGGGATTGTTGAAATCGACGTCAATGAAAAGAATGGGACGGTATCTGTCTTTTATGTAAGAATTTGCTGCATTATATTCGTTGTTGTTGTTCGGTTTTGTTGAGGTTGTGACGATTGATTTCGGATGTGTTTTAGTATATCCAATCAAAGTTGAGAGTATCTGCAATTTGGCGGGGCAACTAATTAGGTTTGCAGACATGGCGGATTGATCCTCTTTTTCCGATTGTATACAGATTTGAGCCTCATAAAACGAGAAGAGATGACGTGTATGTTGTGAAAAACTAGAAGGGGGGTTGAATAGTTTTACGTCTTTTTAATTAACAAAAACCTTGTTTATCAAAACACCAATTCGAACTTTATGTTTCACCGATAAACTTGCACAATTATAAGTAACGATATCAACAAGTGTATGATATGACAAATGTGAAAGTAAGTAAATAAGTAAAGAGATAGAGTTGGAAAAATGGCACCGTGAGACAAAGGATTTATAGTGGTTCGGCTACGAATCTCCTCTTCGTCCTACTCCACTCCCCGAGCACCTAACTCGGGAGTTTTCTTCACTATGTCAACAAGCTCCCTTATGGCGGAGAAAACCTTACACANGCTTAATAATTGTTTACGTAGTAATCTTACGTTTAATGATTTTCCATTTTGTGATCATCAAAACGTAGAGATATCGAAAAATGTAAATAACGTTTTTACGCATTATTTATGTCAACATATGTGTTTTTTGAGATAGATACATAGTGAGTTTTTTTTAATATAAATACATGTACTCTATCATTTCAAGTTCTTTTAATTTACTGAACGATGACATTTTCATCCAACGCTATATTCAAACATGAAGAGGCGTCAATTGAAGCCAACAAAAGAGTAAAAAATAAATATTCTCTGGACATGGTCTTCTTTCATTGCCTTTATGCAACTTCATCTCCCACAGTAAACGTATAACAGAGTACCATAAATGTATAAATCAGTAATATTGTATACGGTGATGAGGATGTGATTGGTTCTAAGAGGCAGTGATGATAGACTTTGAATTTGTGTTAATGGATTCGAGAAAAGATGAGATCAATATCTTGGCAGCGCAACTCACCAAGTCTGCAGCCATAGCGGATTGATCCTGCTTTTTCAGCTGTTCACAAACCTGAGCCTCACATTGGTTGTAAATGACGCTGTTTTAGTTGATCTGTTTTGATAAAAACATGGTCGTTTATTGCTATTCCAGAATATTACAGTTCTGAGTTGCTTTCTATTTTTCTCTCTTTGTTTGCTCTAAATGACGATAGTTTATGTTTGGTATAACTTTGTATAAAAATTGACGTTGTTTTTATTTACAGCTTGGCTTATATGTATCTTAAATACATAGTCACGTGTCTTAGATACATACTCCTAATGAACACGTGTGCGTCAGATAATTACCTACAAAATCATCCTATATGTGTGAAAGTGATGTAACAGAGGCAGTGGTTGTCAGACTGTGTATGACATATTGTGTGTTTCGTGGCTGTTTTATCTATTGCCTTATTAAAGTTAGTCATTATGAGGTTGTGATGATGGAATATGAGTTTGTGTTAATAGATTCGAGCAAGGTTGAGATCATATTTTTCGACTGTTTACAAATATAAGGCTCGCTTTGGTTGTAAGCTACACTGTTCAGTTTATATGCCTTTAGAAACGATGTCGTTTTATCTATTGTCTGATTAGAGTTAGACAACACTAGGCTGTGATGATAGAATTTGAATTTATGTTAATTGGTTTGAGCAAAACTGGAATTATCCGTATCTTGGCAGGGCAGGTTACTAATTCTGCAACCATGGCTGATCGATCATGCTTTTTTGACTATTTATAAATCTTGGGCTCGCCTTGGTTGTAAACAAAATTTTAGTTTGACTGCCTTTAGAAACGATGCCATTTAGTGTTTCTCCAAAAAGATAATCTTGATGATTCATTGGGGAGTGTACATTTTTAAATATATTGTATACACTATGTATATGTTGTATATCATATGTAGTGTTAAATTGAACTTATATGAGCCGCAATCATGATTGGTGTTTGATTCCTTAAGTGTGGCCATATATAGTTTATGTACGTATATGTTATGGTGAAAATGATTATGGATACTTTATTTACTATCAGTTTATGAATTAGTTATATTAACTTACTTTTATAATCATTTACATATATTAATGCCTTTGTGGTTGATAAAAACGTGAAGACAGAAAGTGCTTGTTCAAATCCACAAAACATAATCTAATAAAGATTTTTTGTATGGTAGGGAGAAGAGTTTGTTCACTGTTGATGATCTGACTTCAGGCAAGTTGATGTTCAAAGCCGTCTTGGATCTTCTCTTGCGAGGGATGCATGTTTTTGCGCCAATCATTCATCCACAGTGACATGAAAGTCTTTGCGGATGTTCTCAGTCGAGTTCTGGGTTTTCGGGGATTCTTTTTATACATGACTCTTGGTAAATTATGTGTACCTAAAGAAATGTTGGAAACATACGAGGATATGACAATGGTAAGAAGACCTTTTTTTAGCATTTCACGTTCACATAATGAAAATGACTTAAATGCTGGTAAAAATTCACTTAACTAAAGAAAGTTATAGCACAGAAGATGATGTGGTGAAAGTATATTTGGTGCAAATTCTATCCCCGGTTCCTAATATGTTTCCCACCTTTCTTCAGCTGAGTCTATTTTATCACTGACGGTGGCTTTTTGATCATTTGAATGTGGACTGCTATTAAAGAAAGTATTGAGTCATTTTTATTCTTAAAACCAAGATTTCTTTATCATTATAATGATATCACAGTCTTGCACATGCAAAGTATTGACAAGGATTTAACTTTTTTGGGTAGTATTTTTACATGGAGACACTGGAAGTTATTTGGCTTCAAACTTTTGGAGCATCTAACAGAAGAATGTGGAGTTGAGAATGGAAAGCCACGGTTGTTGAGATTGTTTATAGAATACTTTCTTTTGTATTTATTAGAGTGAGGATCATGGGAAAAATCGATGCATACGTTTTGTATGATTTTTGGAAGATAGTTTACGTTACCAAGGGTATCCAAATTCATAAGCTATTTCCAAAAGCCAAGAGAGCAAGTTTGATGTTTTGCAACCGTTCAACGACCAAATATTAAGGTAACTCAGTTTGTAATATATATTGTATCGTTTTCATGCATATAGTTTAGAAAACAGTTGATTAGTTATGTTGATTTTGAAATATCCTTTGACTTACTGCCTGCTCTGTCAAAAAGATGAACAAAATTTTAGAATACCATAATCTGATTCATTTATCCACAATTATTTTGTACGTTTATGTGGTTGGAATATAACAAGGATTCGTGGTATTATAAAATGATTTTACAAGGGCAACATGTAAATATTAGTGATTTTGTGATTATTCAGTTTCAATGCAATTTTTTTATGCTTATTCTACTATTTAAGTTTGTTTTTTAAGTTCATGTGTTTTAATTGTACGTCTATATGAATTTCATAATTAAAAATAAACTTAAAATGCATACTAGGATGCTTTCAAGTTTCAACACATTGTTTAAGGGAAAAGAGTCCAACCTACGAGAGATCATTGATTTAGTTGATAAGGGTGTTGTTGATGATAACAGTTTCACCATCATCATCGTCATCATCTATCTCAAGGATCTTTGGAAGCCTTGATTATCTTTCTTCATTTGTTGCAAGTGTAGGATATTTTTTGTTATTGCCATAATGAAAACTGTTTGCTTCGGCTAAACTGATTCGTTGAGGTATGCTATTATCGATGTTGTGGAAAATTTAGCTTCGATTATTTTTTTTTTAATTCTACTAGGGTTTTAGACTAAACTCTCGTAGCCGTTAACACATGTAGGCTATGTTTGGCGCAAAGCTTTTTGGAGCTTTTTGGGGCGATGAGCGGTGAGCAATGAGCTTTTTTATTTTTAGTGTTCGTTTGGCATGAGAGCTATGAGATTTGCTATTTTTTAGGAAAGCTCATTTTTCCAATGCTTCTTTATGAAGCTGTGAGCGGTGAGCAGTGAGCTGTGGCTACTGCTCACAGCTCACAACTACTGCTCACTGCTACTGCTCACAGCTACTTTTGCCAAACATAGCCGTAGAAATGGCCTTTGCCGAGAGAAAAATATTATGTGATTGGTTTATTTTGTTTAATAATTCAATGCGTCATATGAGGTACTCCCTTTTTCTCCTTCTTAACATATTTTTAACGATTTAAGATGCAATTTCTTGGTGATATAAAAAAGATACCAAATTTAACAGTAAATGGCTATTATAGGAAAGTCGTGCGCACTATGCATCTGGATAAGAAACAACTTTACCAAAATCAAGGACTCATGTATTCTGGTAATGTTACTGATAACGCTTAGATTGTGTATATTTCAGTCCCTATGTCTAAAATCATGGGGCCTCAACAAATGGAGGCCCTATGATGTCGCCAACCCCGCACATGCTTAAATTCAGCCCCGTGGAACCCATAAACATGAAAGTGATTATACGAGTTTAATGTGATTATAAACAATTAAATGTACTGTTTTTTAAAATTTCAACTTATAACTAAAAAAAGACTATATTTTAAGATCCGTAGTTTTATAAATAAAATACATATGGTTTGGGTTTCTTTAATATGACAATATGACATTGCATGAAAAAGTCTCTAAATGTCACATGGGCTCATAACATACGAATTCAATGGTATCTTTAAAGTTTCATATGTACAAAAGTACAATATGTCATCCTCTTGATTAGCTGAGTCAACATGGGGTTTGAGATGAAAGGTACTTGGAGCAGTCATGACTACAATTTGAGATAACCATGCAAGTATCTTCTACCTCTAGTGACTTGTACCTAGTCCATTAAATGTTGAATATTGTGCAGTGTTGTACATTGCTTTGAATTTCAAGGTACGACCTTTCTTTTCCTCAAACTTATTATCAGCTAGAGGCCTAGAATCTATTTTAAGGTAGGTGGGTCCTTCTACCTCTAGGGTTCCGCTTAGTTGATGAGCATTCGACTTCTCAAGGCTAGGCACAATAAGGCACCCAACTGATTGGGTTGTCAGGGTTGCATTGGGTTGTCCTCAGGGGCGGAGCTAAGTGTTAGCCACCTGTGGCACGTGCCACACATGGTTATATCTGACGAAGTGTAATATTTTCATGAAAATTTCTTGCACTTTGAAAGTGCTATACATATTTCACAGCTAAAGATGCACAAAATGAGCAAAATATTCATGAAGAAGAATAAGTTTGTTGTGTTTTGAAGAAGAAATAGAAAAGGTGAGGAAGAAGATGATGAAATGATGAGAATATTATTTTTTGTGTCATATTCTTTTAATGTTTGAATGCTACAGAAGTGACACGGCTAGATGTAAGATGTAGGATAGTCTTGGAGTATTGAATTTGTCTGATCATGTTAAAAAAAGAATTTTGTAATATAAAATTTAAAACACTTATAAGTAACAAACGATTTATTGTACTATGTAATTTAGATTATATTACCAAACAATCAAAGTTAAATTCACATCATTATATGATATTTAGATTATTGGATAATTCAAATTATCCAATAGTGAGGTATATATGAAAATCAAATCAATCATGAATAACGAAATCGGCGAACAAAAATCCCAAAAAGCAATTAATTTATCCAAATTACACCTAGAGCTAATAACTATCTGTGACACAATGTGAGCAAAAAACTATGCCACACATGATTTAAAATCCTAGATCCGCCACTGGCTTGTCCTTGTTGTGGGCTTGAGGGTTACAGTCGGTCGAGAATGAAGTGGGTCGAGGAGCCAACCTTATAGCATACTTTGTTGAGTGTTTGTTTTGTGTGTGTGTGTTTTTAATTAAAATGTATTTTTGTGGTGTATTTTTTTGTAGTGTGGGTCAACTTACTGTGCCTAAAAAGTCACATGTAGGTCACATGGGAGAGAAAGCTGATGTGACACGAAAATTGAGGATTGATGAGAGTTGTTATTGCGGGTAGTCTAAAGCATTTTTGACATTAACACCAAAATTTTGCAGGAAATCTCTAATTACATATTTTTATAAATTTTACAAGTTTGTAGAAAAAAAAGAAGTATATTTCACTTAAATTTCTTTTCCAAAAATTTGTTTCTAACCATATCCTTCTACCTTTAACTTTAATTTTAAAACCCTTTTATACTAAATTAGTTTACTTTTAACCAATAACTTTATCTCTAAATCACTTAATGCATATGATAGTTATTCTATGTTTTTGAGAATTAATAGTGAACCTCAAAATAAGGGTCATCCCGTGGACTTCGGAGGCCCTATACGGTCACAATAAATAGGCCCCACTGTTTGATGAACTATAAGTCTTTGTTTAAGTTAAAATAAGTAGAATATCCAAAAGAACAACGAATATTGCAATAAAATAATTAGGATAAAAATAGAACAATAGTGGCCACCAAATTTATGATATTAATTCTCTTTGACCAATTATCAAAACTTTGTATAACACGTATTTGAAAAGTTGTGATAATATGTGAAAATAAGGGTCAAAAGTGTTAATGCTTTAAACCTTATATACTTATTTATAAATAAAACTAAAACAAAAAATGACCAAAAGTGTAAATGCTAGAAACCCTAAAAGGGCAAAGTACATATAATGAATATTAATCATATTAATCACCTTCCTCAACCGGTGGATCCATACTTGCGTATACCCTGTTTTCTAAGAACACAAATTTATTCAATAACACTGAATATAATTGTGTGTTTTTAACCTATTCTTATCTCTTATAAACTAGAAACCGTATTAAATCAGTCCCGATGTCTAAAATCGTGGGGCCCCACAAAATATGGAGGCCTTGTGCCGTCGCCCACCCCGCACATGCTTAAATCCGACCCTGCAAATAGTTTATTCAGAGAAGATAACTTTAACTTTATAATTTTTGATTTTATATGTTCAAGTTTGACGAGATTCCTTTAACATATAATATGACACATTACGAATCACACAAACATATTTATAGATGTGCAAACAAAATATTGATAAAAACAAAATATTTTAGCTATCCAAATATACAGATTTTTATCTATTCAAAAAAACGATGGCTCTGATACCACATTTAATCAATTATATGTGTAGATATTAGCATCAAATATACATGATGAACACATTAATCAATTTTGCCACAAGGATATTAGGATACAATAGTAATCACAAACGAATATAAACAAAATAACATACTGGAAGCCGAAGCGAGTGTTGACATAATTTAGAGAATACTTTGAATACGACTAGTATCTCTCCCTTAACCCACTTGAGTGTAGAGAGCTTGATGGATAGCTACAGTGATTCTACTTTTGTGTGTTTTGGGTAGAGAAAGGACTAGTCATATATATATGTTTAAGAATTAGTATGTCCATCAATATTAACAAATAAAACGATCAAGACCTAAAGTACCATAAGGAGCAATTATTATTATTATATTGAATTATTTGATTACATAATGAATATACATTTAAGTATATGTAACCTACAATTCAATATAAGATGATAATGATATATAATAACATGTCACATTCTGACATAAATTTGAAAATTCTATCCCCCTTGGATACCTAGAACCGGCCCCCCTTCATCAACTATGTCGAATATCATTTTGAAATCTAATAAAAAATCTAACTTTATCAACCCATACTACCTAATAACCTAACACAGTTAGGGCCCGTTTGGTATGTGGGTTTTCATTGGGTTTTTAGGTGCCGTTTGGTTTGTAGATAGGTTTAGGATTAAGATTTGGATTTGGACATAAAGTTAAAGATTAGGATTTGAATTTGGATTTGAGTAGGTAAGAGAAAAAATTATATTTAATTAAAAATATAATATTTAATTGGTAGTAATGCATTAAATTTAGATTTGTTGTTATATAAAATTGATATGTAAGAGCATCCCCAATCGTAACATGAGTTATACAATAACTCAGCGCCACGTCAGCTTTAACACAATAACTCAACACTTTAACTCAACACCCACATCAATAACTCATTAATAACTCACAATAACTCAACTTTTCATATATTTTCAATTTCAACCCTAAACTAAAACTAATACTTCATTTTTTTTAAAACCATCACATTAAATCTAAAAATATATTACATTACGAATTAAAAAAAAAACATTACATTACGAAAAAAAAAAACATTACATTAGGAAATTAAAAATACAATAGGAAAA
>LBNU01033654.1:97940-114039 GCA_014162995.1 Artemisia annua
AACGAGACAGCATGGCCCGTGCGATGCACGGGCTTCGATTACCATGAAGTAGCATTAGTCTAGCAACGGTTAATTAGGTGTGTTAACATTAGTCGTGAAACATAAAGTGTTAAACTAAAAAATTCGCTTTATTAAGCTTTTACAAATAGAAATGTTTCATATGAAATATACTCAAAGATATGTTTGAGCAATAGTACATGTGGTTGTAAGTAGTAGTGCACGTTTGATTTTCTTACTTTGCGGTTCTCATGCATTTTATACCTTTTTCATCAAACAATTCTATTTAAAAAAAAGTTAGTTAAATGAACTTCATTTATTCGGTCGAGTATCCCTAATCAACTAAGCATAGTAACTAAATACACATAACGTTTGGTGACTTTTTATGGTGAAGAAAGCCCGTGTATCAACATTCGAATTTCGAAATCCTTTAGTACAAAAGAAACCATCATGGTAAAGAGCTAACATTTAGTATCCTTTAGTAGAGTATCATCATGGAAAGATGATCCAGAAAGGCCAAAAGTGTACTGTTATGATACATTTGTAATGAAGGAAGTATATAGTTGAGTTTATTGCATTCTCTTTATGTGGCATGGAAATTTGAAAGGGTTTTAGTAATTGTTTAGTGTATTCAAAGCTGTTTTTAATTAGAGTTAAAAGGAGGATGTACACAGGCTTCATGCATGAGGCATTACAACTTATTATCCTCTTTTTTTGGGAGTGCTGCTCTCCCGTTTACCCTAATCCGCATTCCCGTTGCCATGAGCTGTGTAGTGTGAGATTTTATTTAATTTCTTTTATCGATATAAAGTAGCTTGTCATTTATAATAAAAAATTCTGGGCGATGTTCCACTATATACTTGTGCAACGTACCTTATAGAACCCGTCAAACAAAGAAACATGGTCATAAACATTCATCAAAGTAAAACAAATATGTCCCGTGCTAACGTTGAACCCATGATTCCTGTATAGTTAACATAAACACCCACATTCGGTTTATAAATAAGGAATCACTATGTTGGATAACATGTAAAGCTTATCGGATTTCAAACTTTGATGACCGTTATAGTACTTTACGTGATTAGTGATCATAGATGATAGTATCACATGGTTAATAAATTTTCTTTCTCTCGCCATATGATATTCTAACCGTATAAAGACCCTAACAACTTAAATTGTCTTATATTTAAAAAGACCATTCAATTTCGAGTATGTCTCTTTGTTTACCACATTAAGTAGCCAAATTTTCATGCAACGTTAATTGTCATTTGATGCTAAATAATGCTTAAACTCATTTGTTCAACAAATAAAACCCATAAACATTCAATTTCCTCTTTGTTTGCCACATTAAGTAGCAATATCCCTTACTCGTAGCAATCGTACTAACAATTCCGTTTATGCAATATCTGATAAATATCAATAAAGTTGTTTATTATTATCTACATACCTGAAATATGCTTTAAAGTAAGATAAAAGAATTTGATCAGCATAACTCATTGACATTTATTTATTCCTGATGATTATAGTCAACAAAGAAATCATTTATAAAGAAAACCATAGCAAGGATGATACAAACATTACAACCTCGATACAACAGTTATCCGGTAAAATAATTTATTCATTCATGCACATTTATTGATTGAAATATAACCTCATGTAGCATAAATATACACATTCTACCGTTGAAATATGGACAATTGTTTTTAGAAAACAATGTTTTTGTTTTGCTTGTTTTTATGTTTATGAAATTTTTAATATATGTTGACCCGTGTGGTCATAATCAGTATCATGTTGGCCCGTGTGGTCATATTCGATATCATGTCGACCCGTGTGGTCATATTTAGCTTTAAAACAACTCGTATTTCTTGACACCACAACTTTGTCAACAACATCAATGTAATTCAATGATTACTTTTTCCCTTTCATATGGCATACTTAATACGAATAATTTTACTTCAAAGTCTCAAAATATAATTTACCAAAACACAACCCACTATGTTATTCATTTCACTTAATTTGGATATATGCACATATTATATAAATAACTACGAAATTATAATTCAAGGAGCATATGGTGTAAAAACACATAATTACGGTCTTTGGTTGAATATTTATTTGTTTTGTACGTAATGTTGGTGCAGACGGTTGAATGAGCATATGGCGGAATTTAGATGCCTTTTAGAGAAGTTTATAGGTTTTTTTAATTGCATCTAATTGTTGATTGCGTAATGTTTAAATAAATTGTTGAGTTGTTATCGTAATAACATGTTTCGATAACATGGCAAACGATGTGATCTATATTTGTCTAAAAAATAGCCGATACATGTAAGTCACTTTGTGCTCTTCCATGGCTTTTAGACGTATATACCTCAAGCAAATGATTACTTGAAGTTTAATTATAGGAGACTTATGAGCCACTTTCCAGTAACAACGTATGCTATTTAAGAAATAATGTTTCAAGTGAAGTTGTAATCTTATGTAAAGCATGAAAATTAACATACGTGATAGTTGATGTTTGACTGCTAAAATCATGCACGCAACTTTGTGACTTTTTCCATGTTACTCATTGATGATTAAAAAACGTAAACATTAATTCGATGACCATGTCATAAGCTGGTAACAGTATTTTCATTACCTTGATGATTGCATCAAATCCTTTAATTTTGCATCTATAACAAAAAGAATAAAAGGAAATTGTTGAGCTTTTAATGAGTTATAACAAATCACGTCAAGGATAACGTATCACATTACGGACTAATGGGCCATTATCATTTTAATAACAGTTCCTTTAGTCATCCGAAATTTCGCTCTCACAAAAGAAACGTCCCTTGTGGGTCAATATTTATGCATCATTAGTTTATAATGTACTTGTATTGTATCAACGTATTAACAACGCACACAAAAATCGAAATTCAAAACTATAAGTATATAAAAACATTTAAAAAAAACAGTTAAATACATTTTTACGTACATGATTATCCTCTATAAATATCATCTTGTATGGTTTGCGTGTTTGCACAAAATGAAGGCATGATCTCATAAATAATTCATAAAAAAATTAGATAACTATTAGTAGATGTAAATGTGGCAGGCAAGAAAATAAAAATTATGATAACATTGACACGATAACGTTAGCTGTTGAAGATATTTATGACTTTATGAGGCATTGAAAATTTAAAATTAAGAAAAGCTTAACAATGAAAAAATAAATAAATGATAGGGTGTAATATTTTGTTTGACCAACATTAAAGTTGGTGTTAAATGTTGAGTGAAACGCTCCTAGCCATCCAGAAACACTTTGCAAACTACCATATATCTTGAAATAATTAACAAAAATGCCCTTGAGTGTATCTTGACCACCAAAAACCTTTCACACAATCACACCTACTCGTATTTCTTTTTCTCTCATTTAGCAGATCCGATTAAAAAAAAAAAAAAAAAAAAAAAAATACCACAAACACAACAATCAATCTCACATCAACAACACCATGATAATCTAATCTCATCATCAAACAGCACCAACGCAAGCAGAACCGATCCGTAACCTATGAGTTCGTTCGCATAAAAATTCGAATCAAGAAAGTGTTTTAGAGGCTTCAAGATCCTTTGAAGGGTCACGGTAGGTTCATCAAGTGTTGTTTTGTTTTGTTGTTTTTCTTGAACGAATTGAAGAAAACGGTATAACACTCTTGTTATATTTTTAAATTGAAGTCGAGTCTTCAACCATGGATCTGTGATGACAATTCTTTTTTCGTGTGTATGATCTTTATAGGTCTTGAAGTTTATTTTAAAACACGGAAAAAGAAGGCTGAGATCAATTTGTTTTTGTTTCTTTGTTTGGGTCGTGGTTGAGATTTATGATGTTGTTGCGCTTGTCGATTGTTGTATCAGTTAGGAAATGTATAGACGATGGGTTATGGTTGTTCTTGAAGTTATGTTGTTGGTAATTGGCTATCGAGTATCTGTTAATCAGCTCCTTTTTATTTTTCATTTTGGTCTCGACTGACGGTGGTGTAAACGGAGGCCTATTGGGTTGTTATTTATAGGCTACCGATCAATTAATAAGCAAATGTAAACACTAATTAAAGAGTCTTTTGGATGGTTAAATGATTAGTATTCTCGTTGTTGTAATTGCATATTGCTGTAACTCATGAATACTTAACACTTCGTATTCACCTGCATTATTATACCTGAATTGAAGGCTCGATTGTATTTGATAAAGCATGTTATAGATAAAAATAAGTCATCAAGACTCCGCTTGAAGCAGGTTGTACCGTACTTTTGGTTGTGCACAACCCCCTTGCACATTAAATTAAGGGGGATAAGCTTTAAGTATAATAGATTAGAAGCTTTCAATAACCGAGCCTTTAGACATTCACATGGTTGGTTACTAACCTGCGTTTAATGTAATCATAATAAGTGTTGAAAGTTTATTATTTATCTTTAAAAGCTCTTAATAAGCTTTGCATGTACTAAATTCATTAGCTTAAACTATATATTTGAGTTTCTTAGCTTGTGGCATTAATGCTCACATTCAATAGGGGAACTCATTCTTTATTAATGTAATCATAATAAGTGTTGAAAGTTTATTATTTATCTTTAAAAGCTCTTAATAAGCTTTGCATGTACTAAATTCATTAGCTTAAACTATATATTTGAGTTTCTTAGCTTGTGGCATTAATGCTCACATTCAATAGGGGAACTCATTCTTTATNCACCTCCTTTTTATTTTTCATTTTGGTCTCGACTGACGGTGGTGTAAACGGAGGCCTATTGGGTTGTTATTTATAGGCTACCGATCAATTAATAAGCAAATGTAAACACTAATTAAAGAGTCTTTTGGATGGTTAAATGATTAGTATTCTCGTTGTTGTAATTGCATATTGCTGTAACTCATGAATACTTAACACTTCGTATTCACCTGCATTATTATACCTGAATTGAAGGCTCGATTGTATTTGATAAAGCATGTTATAGATAAAAATAAGTCATCAAGACTCCGCTTGAAGCAGGTTGTACCGTACTTTTGGTTGTGCACAACCCCCCTTGCACATTAAATTAAGGGGGATAAGCTTTAAGTATAATAGATTAGTAGCTTTCAATAACCGAGCCTTTAGACATTCACATGGTTGGTTACTAACCTGCGTTTAATGTAATCATAATAAGTGTTGAAAGTTTATTATTTATCTTTAAAAGCTCTTAATAAGCTTTGCATGTACTAAATTCATTAGCTTAAACTATATATTTGAGTTTCTTAGCTTGTGGCATTAATGCTCACATTCAATAGGGGAACTCATTCTTTATATATATATAGATAAAAGTACTCATTCTTTTTATTTTTATTCTGAGTAGTGCTACATCCACAAAGGATTTACAAAAAGAAATGCACAAAAGAGATGTGTCATGTGGTGATTGGTGTGTTTGAGTATGTTTTCCCTCTCTTTTCTTTGCTCCACAAATCAACACATGACACAACTCGTTTGTGCATTTATTTTTGTAAATCTTTTATGGATGTATCACTACTCTTTTATTCTTTCTCATTTGACTCTATGTATCATTAATTATGCATATTCTTGTTTTTTTAACTTAATACTTAGGGCTATGTTTAACAAAATCTTATTTTCAAAACAAAACAAATTATTACAAGAATTTGATCAACATTTATATTAGCTAACTTTTTATCAGATATGATTAATCAATAAAATTTCATATATACAATAAACCTTATTTAACAAACTTATTATATTATAATATAAGCATGAATCTCTTTGTTGAAATTTAACCACATCAAAATTACTAAAATACTCATGAAAAGTTTGAAACATAGAAATATTTAAAGTAAATTCCTTTGAAATGTTATAGAAGTTAACTAATTTATACCTTTTAAAAAATATGTAATTGCCTTTAAAAGTAAA
This sequence comes from Artemisia annua, assembly GCA_014162995.1. Classification (NCBI taxonomy): domain Eukaryota; kingdom Viridiplantae; phylum Streptophyta; class Magnoliopsida; order Asterales; family Asteraceae; genus Artemisia; species Artemisia annua. The sequence continues at coordinate 103,853 of LBNU01033654.1, forward strand.
AAGATAATTATAAATAATCTTTTTCTTTGTGTATGAAAAAACATTATTATTGTACAACTAACCTGCACACTTGCCTAAAAAACCAGTTAGTTTTTTAACGGCGTTGCATCACACATATACTTTGCTACATATATAACATGTATGCATTTTCTTGAAACATAAAAAATTTAAAAGTGAGTAATGTTAAATCTCTAAAATACTATTTCAAACTTAAATTTTCACATAAAATTTCAAACAGTGTTTCCTTAATGAGATAGTTGCCTCAACAATTCTCACCTAAAATTTTAGTTTTACTAATGTATTTTCTAAAAAAAAGACTTTTTTTTTCTTTTTTTTTTAAATAAAATTTAATCCCAACATTAATAATTTCTAAAAATTCATCCACAAATTCTATTATATAATACATCTTTTTTATTACTATTATATAAAATCTTGTTACTATACAACGGGCCAATTGCATATATACCCACTAAAACTTGCATATTTGCATATATACCCAAAACATGCTTAAATTGCATTGTACATCATGCATTGAAAACTTATATTTTGGGTAAATATGCAAGTTTTTAAGTTTTAGTGGGTATATATGCAATTCTCCCATATACAATTCATTTGCTAAACAAATAAAGACCACATGGTTAAAGACTTGTACACAAGTATTTGGTATCCAAATCCAACGTTTAAGAAGCAACCCATCTTTAATCACATCATTTCAACCCACTTTTGACCCATTTCCAATGTTTGTCCTTTGACTTTTTCTTCTTCCTCATGGCTTCATTTCATTTTCATAGAACACCCATAATCAATCTTTAATCAGGTCAGATCTTATTCAATTTTAATCTTTATTCATCAAAAAATTTATTCAAATTACAGAATAAGTGTGACATATTTGCAATCAACTATTGGTTTATTTTTTATTATCAAGTTAGTTGATTGGTTATTAGAACTATTTTTTATAGGATAGAAAAAAAAAAAAAAAACATGGGTGATGAATCTTTATGTGATTATAAGGCCTCTAGTTCAAGTTTTATGTTTAATTCTTTAATGTTTGGTTATAAAGATATGACCTTTGACAAAAACTGGGTATNAAAAAAAAAAAATCCCTTTAAATTAATACTTGATTTTTTGCATCATGAATGCCACTAAAAAATGAAGGTGAGGCATGGTGAATTATGAAATGTGTTGGCAACATATGATTGGTTAATTTTGCATAAATCATGGTGTGGCATTGCCACCCCCTAAGGAATTTGCTAAATGTATGTGTAATGTTTATGTTTAAAATATTTAAACACCAGTTAATTGTTTGTAATTTTAATAAAACTACTCATTCTTTGTATTTTTATTCTGAGTAGTGCTACATCCACAAAGGATTTACAAAAAGAAATCCACAAAAGAGATGTGTCATGTGGTGATTGGTGTGTTTGAATATGTTTTCCTACTCTTTTCTTTGCTCCACCAATCAACACATGACACAACTCGTTTGTGCATTTATTTTTGTAAATCTTTTGTGGATGTAGCACTACTCTTTTATTCTTTCTCATTTGACTCTATGTATCATTAATTATGCATATTCTTGTTTTTTGAACTTAATACCTAGAGCTATGTTTAACAAAATCTTATTTTCAAAACAAAACAAATTATTACAAGAATTTGATCAACATTTATATTAGCTAACTTTTTATCAGATATGATTAATCAATAAAATTTCATATATACAATAAACCTTATTTAACAAACTTATTATATTATAATATAAGCATGAATCTCTTTGTTGAAATTTAACCGCATCAAAATTACTAAAATACTCATGAAAAGTTTGAAACATAGAAATATTTAAAGTAAATTCCTTTGAAATGTTATAGAAGTTAACTAATTTATACCTTTTAAAAAATATGTAATTGCCTTTAAAGGTAAAAAGATAATAATAAATATTCGTTTCCTTTGTGTATGAAAAAACATTATTATTGTACAACTAACATGCACACTTGCCTAAAAAACCAGTTAGTTTTTTAATGGCGTTGCATCACACATATACCTTGCTACATATATAACATGTATGTATTTTCTTGAAACTTAAAAAATTTAAAAATGAGTAATGTTAAATCTCTAAAATACTAGTATTTCAAACTTAAATTTTTACATAAAATTTCAAACAGTGTTTCCTTAATGAGATAGTTGCCTCAACAATTCTCACCTAAAATTTTAATTTTACTAATGTATTTTCTAAAAAAAAGACTTTTTTTTTTTTTTTTTTTAAATTTAATCCCAACATTAATATCTAAAAATTCATCCACAAATTCTATTATATAAAATCTTGTTACTATACGATTCATTTGCTAAACAAATAAAGAGCACATGGTTAAAGTCTTAAAGACTTGTACACAAGTATTTGGTATCCAAATCCAACGTTTAAGAAGCAACCCATCTTTAATCACATCATTTCAACCCACTTTTGACCCATTTCCAATGTTTGTCCTTTGACTTTTTCTTCTTCCTCATGGCTTCATTTCATTTTCACAGAACACCCATAATCAATCTTTAATCAGGTCAGATCCTTCTCAATCTCAATCTTTATCATCAAAAATTTTATTCAAATTATAGAATAAGTGTGACATATTTGCAATCAACTATTGGTTTATTTTTTATTATCAAGATAGTTGATTGGTTATTAGAACTATTTTTTATAGGATAGAAAAAAAAAACATGGGTGATGAATCTTTATGTGATTATAAGGCATCTAGTTCAAGTTTTATGTTTAATTCTTTAATGTTTGGTTATAAAGATATGACCTTTGATAAAAACTGGGGATTTAAGGATATGGGTCATGATCAAAATCATGAGATTGGTTATAAAGATATGAAATTTGATAAAAGTATGGGATTTAAGGATGTGGGTCATGATCAAGATTATGGTATGTTGCCTTCTGACCCATTTGAGATGGAGATTAGTAGTGGGTGTACAATGATTAGGGGTTGGATTCATGAGGTTGATGAGGATATCGGGTTTGTTAAATTTAGCGAAAAGTTAGATTTTGATGAAAAAATTGATAAGGGTGTGTGTTCGGTTGGTGATGGTGATGGTGATGGTGTGGTTCCGGATGGTTTGTTTTTTGCTCTTGGGTATTTAGGAACAAGGGATTTGGTTACGGTTGAGGGAGTTTGTAAATCTTTGCGTGATGGTGTTCAGAATGATCCGTTGCTTTGGAGGAGTGTGCATGTGGATCAACCGTTGGGTGAGTCATTTGGTGATGAGGCTCTAATGAGGGTTACGGATAGAGCTAATGGTATGTTGCAGTCGTTGAGTCTTGTTAAGTGTTTGAAGATCACGGATGATGGTCTCAAGAGTGTTTTTCAGCGAAATCCAGGGCTTACAAAGGTCAGTTTCCTTGGTTACATATATTTATATGGCATTTAGTACGTACGCTTATGTATCCGTTACTTCCTTACATAGTTACATACTCAATACTTGCCAAATACTCGTAACTTAAAATGAACCACGGTTTATTAAAACTTCTTTGTCTGATTCTGATTATTCAGTATCGGATAATCTGTTAATCACATTTATGACACTTGTCCATAATTCCAAAAACCCTGTGGAACATGATGCCTGAGATAGTGTTTAGATGTACTTTTTCCACAGATTGTACTAAATATGGCAACTTCTAATTATTTTTGGAAGTAATACATGTAATGAGGGTATATAAGGAATTCCAATTCACCATTTGGCAATGTACTTTGTTGCAACGAGTGTTAAGTTGATTATTTGTCACCTAAATGGTTGGATAATCATAAGAGAAATTTGTTAACTCAATCTCACTATATTTAATATTGGTTAATGCAGCTAAGTGTGCTTGGATGTTATGGGCTTAGTGTGGAAGGTCTCTTAAGCAACTTGAAATCTTTGAAGTCTTCCGGGGGAAGTGGAATTAAACGGCTGAGAATTGGTGGATTGCATAGTGTAACAATGGAGCATTTTGAAGAGCTAAAGAAAGCATTGTTTATAGATAACCAAAAGCAACTCACTTCCAATAAACCACGATTCTATCATGGCGGGCAGCTGCATCTTTCGCTAGAGGATGACCGCCCAATTGATATAGAGGCGTGTCCCAAGTGTCATCAACTGAGACAAGTTTATGATTGTCCAGCCAAGACTTGTGAAGGGAGACATAATAGTTGCAGGGCGTGTACATTTTGCATTCCTCGGTGTATCAATTGTGGGTGCTGCTTGAATGAACGGGATTACATGGAGACATTCTGTTTGGATTTCCTTTGTTTGGATTGTTTAACGCAGATCTTAAGTTTCACAGATGGCGAAGAGGAGGATATTAGTATTCATGGTTTCCATCGACAGGCAAGTTTTCATTTTTGCCTCTATGGCTAGATGGTAAACGGATGTTTATGGAATCCATCTATGATGTCACCTGTTGCTAACCAATACTTGATTCTGCTGAAGTATTTTAGTATTTGGTATTGTCAAATGAAGAAATGGGCCGAGTGTTTTCGATAAAGAGATTATAGAAAAGAAAAAGAAAAAAAAACAAAAAAAAAAACAAAACAAAAACAAAAAAACAGATAGAAAATACCATCTTGGAAGATTCGTGAAAAATGTCTCTAAAGAAATACTATTAAGGCATCTGGTTGTTGAAGAAGCTGGCGGATTCTTGGTAAGAAGACTGATTTTCAAGATTGGATCATATGCTGTTATTTGTTCTAGACAGATGGATGTCGTCTCATGTATTACAGTCTTGGGTGTGTAAGGTTATAGATTGTTTTTCTCTATTTGTCCTTGTATTGTGAGGATCATTTCTATTTGCATAATATCATCTATGAAAAGAAAGCTGACCCTTCATCAAGGTTGATTGTTGTAAACCTTGATGGATGTAATGGTCATATTAGTAAATGCCCATAAAGATGTACTTTATAAGATTGATCTATATATGTAATTTTATGATATGATGTTTGCTTCTTATGACAACTGTGATGAATTATGTCAAATTCTGTTGTTAAACAAAGTTCTAACTAGGTTCTTTGGTTAGGTGACATAGGTATGCCCTATATACTATATAGGGCTACCATATAATTTTCGCTCCTGATGCTGATTGAAAGTGCCTGTTGGTATACTAATACGCTTTGCTATAAAGGCGGCTTCGGCGCAGTCAATACTGGAAAAAAAAAAAGTACTTTTTATAGGTCACGCTGTGAGTCTTGCGGTTTCTAAAACTGGAAAAAGAGCGAAATATCATTGCACATGCACACACGGATACACATTGCTAACAACATTTAATACACAAGCATATATAGCAATGTTTTAACATTTTAGACAGTCAGTATTTTCATAGTTAAACATGTTGGATACAATCAAGGTACAAGAATAAACTAGATATGAAGAAACATCTGCTTTTGAGAGGGAAAGTTTTGTACAGAAGTTAATGAGTATTGAACTTTACAGCGTACCATTATACTTTCATATGTTTAAGAAATACCAAACCAGAACCATCAAAAGGTGTAGCAATATATGAAGAAACATCCCTTTGGAGTGGGCCAGGCTGGCGGGAACGAAGTGGCCAACGTCAAATTTAAACTCATTTATTTTCTTTTTCTTCTATCGCCTATCGGGGTTGTCAGCCGACAAGGAAGCAATAAAGTGGGGCCGCATTACCGAGAGTGTATACCCGACGAGGTTGGCCTGTGGGGCACGTTTCCAATCCTGATGCTCTTAGAATTTAATATCTACCAAAGAAAATTATTAAGCCTTCCAACTTATAACTTTATAACGGTACAAATCGCGCTTATATATATACAACTTCTGCATAACAATTTGTAAGGCATGAGGCCTTTCTCAAAGCAGATTTTCTTCTTTTAAGTAGGGGTATGTCTACATTATACCTCCCTGTACCAAATACACCTGCGGCATTTGGTATTGTTGTTGTAATGCTAGTCTAAATCATTCTTATATCTATTTACTAGGAAAGTAAGAGTTAATACTTCATAAAATTGTTACTTGTTCATTAGTTACTTTATATGTTATTTAACAAAACTTTGTTTCAACAGTTAATTATTAATTAGGTGTCATGTGAGATATGGACATAACTTGGGGTTAATTTTCCAATCTCCTGCAAGCACGCATGAGCATTAATCCTTATTTAGAAAGAAGCTAATGTTGTTCATTCAATTCAAACATTTACCACATATCCGTATTTCACTATTAACCATTCAAGTTTCCCATATATTTACCTATCCATTTCCTTTCTATCACATTACAACCTGTTTGTTTATTTCTTATAATCTCTTTGCAGTTTAATCATGGCCAAGATCAAGATCGGAATCAACGGTTATTTTTTTCTCATCCTTGTTAACATTCTCAATGATTTGCAATCGATAATGTTTTTTTTATACATATTTTGGTTTTGTTGGGTACAGGATTTGGAAGAATCGGAAGGTTGGTGGCTAGAGTTGCTCTACAAAGTGATGATGTTGAACTTGTTGCTGTTAATGATCCTTTCATTACTACCGACTACATGGTGCATTTCTACGTTAAAGCTTGTGCATTGGATCCTCACTTTTGTTTTTTAATATAATGTGTTTAAAATGAAATATTTGAAATCATGATCAATAGCATTGAGAGGAACGGATTTTATGGACAAAATTAAAATAGTATAAGGCGGGCGTAAATAAAGTTATAATATGACATAGTATAAGGCTGATCGTTTATTAATTTGATGATGATGCAGATTTACATGTTCAAATACGACAGTGTTCACGGCCAATGGAAAAAGAATGATGTTACAGTGAAGGATGAAAAGACTCTTCTCATTGGCGATAAAGCCATTAGTGTTTTTGGCTGCAGGTACACGGTTTCTTCATCTTTGTGGCTCACCTAACACGAGAGTGAACTACATTGGTAACTAATCATTTATTGACTGTTTTTAGAAACCCGGAGGAGATCCCATGGGGTGAAGCTGGAGCTGAATATGTTGTCGAGTCGACTGGTGTTTTTACTGACAAGGACAAGGCTGCTGCCCATTTGAAGGTCAGCATTTCATTTTTCGTCATCATTTCTAAGTTCTTGCACTTTTAATGCAAGTGAAGTGTGTATGTATCTATTGTTTGTTACTTTGTTTCGTTGGTTATTAGGGAGGTGCAAAGAAGGTTGTCATCTCTGCTCCGAGTGCAAATGCTCCCATGTTTGTTATGGGCGTGAACGAAAAGGACTACACATCTGATGTCACCATTGTTTCTAATGCTAGTTGCACAACTAACTGTCTTGCTCCACTCGCAAAGGTATAATAATGTTTTCCTTCCAAAGTTGCAATATACGTGTGAACAATGATGTATGAACTTTAATGTTTAATTTGCTTTCAAATACAGGTTCTTAATGACAAATTTGGCATTGTTGAAGGCCTTATGACCACTGTTCACTCCATCACAGGTCAGCATCGCGTTTTAATACAACACATAAACTGTATCAACTGTTATGGGTGTTTGGGATTGCTGAGAAATATGCTGAATAAGCAGATAAAAGAATTTTAAATAACTAAATTATGGACGACCCGTTTAGGTCATAATGCAGGGTTGTATATAATGTAATCTTACTAGTCTTGTACTCGTATATGATTCAGCAACTCAGAAGACAGTTGACGGTCCATCAATGAAGGATTGGAGAGGTGGAAGGGCTGCTTCTTTCAACATCATTCCCAGCAGCACTGGAGCTGCTAAGGTACGGTGTAGTAATGTTTTAAGTTGAAAATCGTGAATTCTTGCTAAATTTTGTAAAAATGTACTTAACTTGTCCCTTGAATCGATATTTAGGCTGTTGGAAAAGTTCTTCCGGAGCTTAATGGAAAACTTACAGGAATGTCCTTCCGTGTCCCTACTGTTGACGTTTCTGTGGTTGACCTTACTGCTAGGCTCGAGAAGCCTGCCTCATATGATGATATCAAGGCTGCTATCAAGTAAGAATATTGTTATTCTGACTTTACATAAACAATAAACTATTTGTTTTTTGCTAATTATGATATGTTATGTTGTATAGGGCTGAGTCAGAGGGAAGTCTTAAGGGAATCCTAGGCTACACCGAGGATGATGTTGTGTCGACAGACTTTGTGGGCGATTGCAGGTCTAGCATCTTCGATGCTAAGGCTGGTATTGCTCTTAACAACAACTTTGTGAAAGTTGTCTCTTGGTATGATAACGAATGGGGATACAGGTACGGTTTCTTGATTTTGGATTCCTTTTGTTGTGTTATAAGTTGGTTTCTGAACTGGTTCTTCTTTGTATAATTTGTTGCAGCAACCGTGTTGTTGACTTGATCCGTCATATGTCCAAGTGTTGAGCTATTGGCTCAGCTATGCGACTGGATGATAATGAGATTCAGTTGCAAATACATACAAGATTAATATTGATTCAACTTCATGATTGTGGAGTTTTTTCTGGAATAATCAGAGATATAATAGTTTGGTTTTTACGTTGTAAACGTGAAACTCTCTTGTTATTCACAATCCTTACTATTGTAATTTATTATACTAATGAAATGGCATAGCCATTCTTCTAATTAACCTTGCCAAAACTTCCATTGTTTGACATGATACATATATGCATTACTAGATCCCAGATCCAGATTGACGGGCTAGTTCCATAAATTTATATAGAATAAAGTTGATACGTGCAACATTACGCACTAATTGAAAAGTTTTAATAACGCATTCTAAAGATATGAAAACATAAATTAGTAAAATAAATCACATTAAAATCAAGTTTAAACTATTTTCATACAAATATAAAGTTTATATTATGTACCATATATTATTGTAGTAACATATAAAAATATACTGAGATAAAGTTTAATACCAAAATAAATATTTAGTAAATAAAATATCATATCCAACAATTAGGGACAATAATTGTATACGTACCTATAATATAAGTACAAAGTGATATGAAAGTTATATTTAATTTTATTTTAAAACAAAACCACTATATAATATTTAAATATGAAATGTTGATTTAGTAATTATAAAAAAATAAATCATTTGGAGCTTTAGTCCAATGGTAAGGGTGTTTGGGCCCGAGTCAATAGACCCGGGTTCAAACCTCTTCCTTGGCACTAAATGCCATTTGATACCATCCCCCACCGCAAATACTCAGATTGACTGGTCAGCGAGGGACCTCTTGTAGAAAATGGTCAGGGTTCATAGCCCACCTCCTGATGAGGTGAGATCCATGACAAACCACCCTTATCTAAAGAACAAATCAAAGCATCTCATCCATCCATCCTCCATTCATCCAACGGATGAGATCAAATCAGAAAGAAATCGGCATTTTAATCGGTGTTCACCCAATAGATGAGAATGCCCCGATCCCGAACAGTTTCTAGATGTTGCAGACCAGGGAGAATGTTGTAGCAATTGTACAAGCATCTGCTAGAAGAAGTTATTTATTACCAGAAGTCTGATCGTTTGTAAAGATTTGTTCCCCCGTAAGATGCTTGTACAGCATGGAAAGTTGAATTTGGTTTTGAAAAAGAAATGAAAAAAAGGTAAAATCAGTGGTGACTTTTGGATCTTTTTCTGTGGGTATATTCATAACATTTGTCAAGTTTGTGCTTTAGTGTCCTTTGATCTCCCCTCCTCTCTCTCTCCTAGATATTGTTTAAATTCACAATTTGTGGAACCTCCCCTGCCCCACCACAGGTCTATTCTTAAACACAAATAGAATTTTTTAGGTTAAAAGTTTGAATATTTGTTAAATCAAAATGTGGATTCTTCCTTCTTTAAACTCACACATGATGATTCCAATGAAATTGTTTTATTTTAAACTGTCCCATCACATCTTTTATCCTGAATCACATGTGGGATCAGATTTTCAGTTAACTTAATCAACCATTTAAAAATATAATTCGTGGACTTAACTGCCGGTTCTTTTATGTTTGAACTCTTTTTACATATGAAATCACCATGTTGATTCCAGATTATTAGTTTAAACTTATCACATTTGTAAAAATTTCTGGACTTATCGCTGTTCTTTAAATTTGTTCGAAATCTTGTTATCAAAGTTACTATTACTTGGTGATTTATTAAGAATCAACGATGGTGTTTTTTTGGCCTAAATCACATGTTAAATTTTCCCCGATCACACAAAGTGATCTGTTTTTAATATGCAGATCTATGATGAGATATCACCCCAGAACCA